>JAJIBD010004773.1:0-48977 GCA_021461705.1 Cryptotis parvus | reverse complement strand
ATCTTGCTGCTTTCAGTATTCTATCTCTATCTATAGTTTTTGTCATTTTAATTAAGATGTGTCTTGGAGTATTTTTTGTTTGGGTTTCTTTTAGCAGGTATCCTACGGGCCTCCTGGATCTTGAGGCAAGTGTTTTTTAGTTCCGGGAACTTCTCAGCAATGATGGCTTTGACAGTTTCTTCTTCATCAGGGTTTTTTTTCTTGCCCTTCTGGGACCCCAATGATCCGTATGTTGTTTCTTCTGGCTTCATCCCGATTATCTCTTGTTGTCTGTTCGGTAATTGTGAGTCTTTTTTTCTATCTTCTGGTGTTGTGTAGATAATCTTTGGAACGCGTCTTCGATATCACTAATTCTTTTCTTCAGTAGCTATTATTCTTCTATGCTGGCTTTCCACTGTGTTTTTCATTTCATTTACCTCATTTTTAATATATGTCATTTCCCTTTGCATTTTCCTCACTTCTTCTATCATGTCCTCTTGTATTTTATTGAGTTTGCATTCCATTGCTTCTTTGAATTCCTTATGACTCCTTAACATTTCTTTCCGAAATTCCTTATCAGAGAGGTTCTATAACTCATTGGTATTGCTTGGCTCATCTGGACTAGTGACTTCACTAACAGAGCTGGATGGAACTTTGCATTGCCTTACCATTTTGACTATTGTAGGTTGCAAATGTGGGGTCTTGGATGACAGGATAGTACAGTTAGTAGGTGTCTGGTCTGTTTGCGGAGTTTGGGGTGGGTAGCAAGGATGTAGGAACCAAGGTTCAGTGGTACCTCATGCAAGATAGGTAGTAAAGGTTGGCGCGGGCCGCGCTAGCCTCCGCGCGGTTTTGAGTTTTGGGATGATTACGGAAGCGCAGGGCCCAAGGTTCCTCGGTGAAACCAAGGCAGTTAGCCTTGGTTCCCGTTGATGGAGTTTCCGCTCTTCCCTGGGGCAGTTTGGGTGCGTGGAGATGCAGGGATCACGAACACACCTGGCGGGGGGGGAGATTTTCAGCCTGTCCCAGGAGCGCAGCGCCCAAGGTTCGCGGTGAAACCAAGGCAGTTAGCCTTGGTTCCCGTTGATGGAGTTTCCGCTCTTCCCTGGGGCAGTTTGGGTCCGCGGAGGCGTCAGAAATATACATTATTAAGAATTGTATTAAGAAGCTAGCAGTATAATTTTAATGCAGATTCCTAATAAAGTCTCAGTGTTTTCCTCCTTTTGTACTTGACAGTTATACAATAGACTAAACAGAACAATCTTCAGATATGCCCCCAAAGCAGAAGGACATATCCATAAATTTCAGAGGTTTACTGTATGCAGTAAAGATCCTTGAACTTCACAGGTAGTAGAAGGGTTAAGGTTCTTGCTTTGCACTAGCAGACTCAGGATTAACTCCCAGCACTCCTCAGGGTCCCACAAACACCAGCCCGTAGTCACTCATGAGAGCAGAGTCAAGGCATCTTTGAGTACCACTAGATGTGGCCTAATCCCACCCTATCTAAAAAAGGAAAGAGTTTTCAAAAAAAAACCCAAAAAATACGTTTTTAATTGAATCACAGTGAGATACACAGTTACAAAGTTGTTCATGACCGAGTTTCAGTCATTATGTTCCAACACCTGTCCCTTCACCAGTGCACATTTTCCTCCACCAACGTCCACCAATGTCTTCCCTGTCCCACCCCGCTCTATGGCAGGCACTTATCTTCTCTCTCTCTCTCTCTCTCTCTCTCTCTCTCTCTCTCTCTTTTCCTCTCATTCTCTCTCTCACTGTCAAGCAAAAGAGAAAGATGATTTTTTTTTTTTTGCTTTTTGGGTCACACCCGGCGAGGCTCAGGGGTTCAGGCGTTACTCCTGACTCTTCGCTCAGGAAATAGTCCTGGCTGTGCTCAGGGGACCATATGGCATGCTGGGGATATAACCAGGTAGGTCGAGTGCAAGGTAAACACCCTACCTGCTGTGCCATTGCTTCGGACCCAAGAGAAAGATTTTTAATAAGAAAATAATTATTAGGTCCAGAACAGAACCAACAATTTAGTTTCTATTCTATTCCATTTTAGTTTAGAAGATGGAAAGGATGAAATATTCAATAGTATCTCCACCCCTTCCCGCTCCTTCTCCTTGCCCGCACAAGGCCTATTGTGATATCTCTTTAAGAACAAATAGTAGTCTATTATATAAGGAGTTAATGACTGTTCTAGGAGCATAATTTGAGACTATAGCTAGAGAGAATTAAAAAGATGCTTCTTCCATAAATATGATTAGGCATTGAACACTTAACCAATGAGAAGAGAAGTACTTTTGGACTAGTGATAAGGCTTCCTGGAAAGCATGGAATTTATACAGAACTTTGAAAAAAAGGTGAGTTTTAGAAACGCTGAAAGAAGTAAACCGAACTAATTCCAAAAAAGGACAATAAGGGGAGGATAAAATGCCCAGGCTATGACCACTACATGTACCTCCCGAAATAGCAGTCGACCTGTTTTATGAGCACACAGGGGAACAGCAGGACAGAGGTAAGGAAAACCATTATTGCTGTGCTACAGAGTTTAGGATTGGTCCTGAAAGCATTGAGAAAATAGAGAGTTTGAACACAAAGATGGTATGAGCAAAGTGTTATTTTAGGTTGATTTTTGTAATAAATATGATTCTATAAAAGGTTAAGTAGAGGCAGAAGAGCAAAATAGAAGGTATTGCAGCAGACCAGAAATACAGAAAGTTTAAACAATAAAGGGAAAGGGAACCATATGGAGGGAGAAGGGTATGTGAGGAAATTCAGAGCTAAAATGAATGGACTGCGGCTACATGGACATTTAGTTGCTCAAATTATGGGCGGGCCTAAATGAAGCCCTATGTCTCTCCTAGACTGAGACAATGATGAGCAAATTCATTTGGTAGGAGAACAAGATTACCAGTACAACATAATGAATTGTTATGAAAAAAGAAAGTCTAATTGGCGGCCATGTGGAGAGAAGGGTTGAAGAATCTTGAATTTATGGTTATCTAAAATCCTAATTATATTCAGGAGTATAAATCAGCATAAAATTATTTGTAAACCAAATCAGTAAAGCAATTTAAATGCCAAGATCATTTAATATTGAATTAAGCAAATAAGGAGGGCATCGATTCATCAGTGCAAGAGGTCCAAATACAGGTATTTATTTATTTATCTATATTTATTTATTTATTTAGCTTTTTTTGGGTCACACCCGGCAATGTTCAGGGGCTACTCCTGGCTCTGCACTCAGGAATTACTCCTGGCAGTGCTCGGGGACCATATGGGATGCCAGGGATCAAACCCAGGCCGGCAAGGCCACGTGCAAGAGCAAATGTCCTACCCGCTGGGCTATTGCTCCAGCCCCCCAATACAGGTATTTATTGTTATGTGGACACAGCTCACACTTTTTAAAATTTTATTTTCAATTTAATTTTATATATTTTTCTTTTTTAATTAATATTTTATTGTAACGTCATGAGATATGATTTCATTGAGTACAATTATGATTCTAGGTGGCAGATACTAAGTTTAGAGATAAGAAACATGGTAATCAGAAAGTAATGGTAATGGTAATCAATTATCCAATATTTATTGATAATCAATGAAGCAGAATTTCCAATTCAAAGTCTAGTGACTTTTACCTAAATCGTCTGCATAGTCATCTTGCTACGTATTTGAACAATCTAGCATTGGCAGTGTAACCTCTCTGAACCTGGGTTTTCACATCTATTCTGTAAGAACAATGATGTCAATTATGTCAAAGTTTTAAAAATGTATGGTTACAGGGTGTGTAATTGTCATATACTCAAAATATTAGTTGTTATAAATATGCAATGATCAGTACATTCCTTTAATTGAGTGTTTGTATCACTCAACTTGGAATAAGCAATTATGAAATGATTGGGGTCAGAGGAATAGTATAGCGGTAAGGAATTTGCCTTGCCTCTGATTGAACTGGGTTCGATCCTGACATCTTATATGATCTCCAGCATGAATAATTCCTGAGTGCAACACCAGGAGTAAACCCTGAGCATTGTCAGGTGCGACCAAAAAAAAAAGCCCAAAACAAAGAATGTGACTATGAAACAATTGAGGGATATTGTGATTTTGTTCTAATTTTCTGGCATAAAAGTACCAAAATTAATTTCTGTTTGAAAATTATGATTCAAATTCTTTTTCTATTTGATAAACTAGTTTTTGGAGGAGCTTCAGGAGTCATACATGGTGGTCTAGAGAATACTCCTGGCTCTGTGCTCAGGGCTCATTCTTCGATGTATTTATAGAAAATATATCAATTAAATTATCTGCTCTAATTAAACAAAACTTTTAAGAGTTCTTTAAAATTTGCTACAAAAATTTCTTCACCTCCAATCTTAAATCCACTACGTATATTGTGCTAATATATCTTTTCATAAGAGCCAAACTCTCAATATAAACTGGTGGCAAGTTGAAAATGTTTAGAATTCTTAATTATGTGCTAAGTCTTGAAAAACCACTCCTGGGAATCTACTCTGGGAAACCAAAAATACGCAGCGGAAACACCAGCCCTACTTTTATGTTCATAGCAGCATTATTCACAATAGCCAGAATCTGGAAGCAACCAGAGTGCCCGAAAATCGATGACTGGATAAAGAAGCTTTATACAGAACTACACATAGTATTCCATCTACACAATGGAATACTATGCAGCTGTTAGGAAAAATGAAGTTATAAAATTTGCCTATAAATGGATGGACATGAAGAAGATTATGTTGAGCGAAATTAGCCAGAAGGAGAGAGACAGATATAGAATGACTGCATTTATTTGCATGGCATGAATATATATGTACATATTATGATACCAATATCCAAGGTCAAGTGAAACATATATCAGGAGGTCTTGTCAAAGGTGGAAATTACCACAAACGTGTGGGAGTCAGAGGTTAGGTAAGACAGAAAATGGAACAGTGTGCTAATAATTGTAGAGGGTACTAATGCCAACCTAGAACTGAGCATTAAATAGAGGCAAAAGGATACAAATGACAATCTTTTAATGTATGTTCTGTAATCCATAGTCTGGAAGGGAAGGAAAAGAGAGAGAGAAAGGGGAAAGAAATAAAGAACCTGCCATGGAGGTGGGCTGGGGAAGGGGTAGGGAATCGGGGATGTTGGTGGTGGGAGATGGGCACTGGTGGAGGGACGGGTGCTGGAACACTGTATGACCAAAACCCAAATATGAACTTTTTAATTGTATATCTTTTTTATTTGTATATCTCACGGTGGTATAATAAAATACTTTAAAAAATAAAATAAAATAAAATAAAATAAAATAAAAAAAAAGAAAAAGTTTATGGCCACCATTTTGTTTCATGATTTTGTGTTTGTCTTCTGTGAAAAACTGTCACTTTCAATATCATCTATCTATACACACATATTTATAAAGAAATATGTGTGTTTCACACACATATTTAGTAAGTTAGTAAAATTAGTAAGTGCTCTTAGACCATTTAGACCACATAAAGAATATGTGTGAAAGAAAAATAATGACAGCTGATATCTGAGTCATGTCAATGTGCAACTATTTGAATAAATCAAGACAATGTTGCATGGAGAAAATATGAATTCAGATCTGATGCTTCATGCGTTCAAACTAGTTTAATGTTAATGAAGTAATGCTAGAACACACAAACCTTTCCTTTTAAATTTGATAAATTTACTGGGAGTGTGAGTTAATTGAGCCAGTTGTGTGATAATAATATGTGATTGGTATGATTTATCAGAGGATAATATGATTACAGGCATTGCTTACATTAAAATAATAACAATTATTATCACTTACTGAGGCAGGTGAGGTATAAGACTAAGTCATTGCTACAAAGGTGAGATATTCTTGGGATCTACTTTCTTTCATTTAAGTAAATATTTTAAGGCAGTTTCTTTCTTTAGTAGAATATGTACCAATTTTTAACTTATTTTTCCATATTTCAAATATTGTTAGTAAGAGTTTTTAGACCATTTTGTAATCTTTACCTATCTAGCTAAGTATTGAAGTGATATACCTCAAGATCTCAAAGAGTTTTGAGTTCTAATGTTGGTAATTAAAGGGTCATCTTGGATCTTCTTTTTCCAAGTCACATTATCTTGTGGAGACATTTTCACAAGCTGTTATCCTAGAAGAATAATCCTCCAGGGATGTTCTGCCTAAGAAACAAGGTCTGTGCTTCTTTACATGTGATTCACAGAGAATATTACATGATACCTACCTGGGGAAAAAGAAATAAATGATCACAAAGTCTTTGGAAAGCAACCAAAAATTGACATTCAATGACCATAGTTCTTTATCATTTAAATGACTTCAAAATAAATGAAATATAAATCAATGTCTGGCTTTGGATACATTAGATGTACTTGTTTGTATTTGTTATTTATTTCTGTCATATTAGTTACTAGTCAAAGTCATGTAGCATATGTTTGTAACATTAAAAAAGTCAGTTTAGGATAAAGCAATAAGTGTGTATATTCTGAGATTATATTTTTGTTTCTTTTATAAAATATATTTTATTATACCACCATGAGATAAACAATTAAAAAATGTTCATGTTTGGGTTTCAGCCATACAGTGTTCCAGTACCCATCAGTGGCCATTTCCCACCACCAATGTCCCCGATTCCCTCCCCATCCCCTAGCCTGCCACTATGGCAGGTTCTTTATCTCTTTTCTCTCTTTCTCTTTCTCTCTCTGCGATTATATTTTTAAATACCAATGAAATATATACCCTTTAGCAATCATAATCACTTTTTGAATTTCTTGTTTGTTTTTTGAAACAAGTTCTGTACATTTTGGCAAGTTTTTATACTTGAAGACATATTATCATTTTACTTTTCTACCACCTGTGATATTGACATAATTAATCCAACTTTTGATGAAGTAGGAGCTAGAAAGATAGGACAGTGGTAAGGTGAGTGCCCTGCACACTACTGGCCTGGGTGCAATCCACAGTAACCCATATAGAGCCATACTGCTTAGGAAAGAAGCAAAAGATACTGAGACTAGTTACCATTTACCAAATGGTCACCCTTATACTGTCTTTACTGTGTCTATTTTTTATATTTTATTGGCCCAATTCACACCTTTGTTGGTTGCATATGCAATGCTAATTAGAAACATTTTCTTTTTGTAGTACTTTCTGGTCTAGATGAAAATTTTAATTTAGTAAACCACATTTAATTATGAAACACAAATTAGAAGCTCCTAAGAAAAGTGGCCCAAGGAGAGGTATGGGAAAGTATTCAGGGAACCAGGACCTTGTACTTATGATGAATTGAATGAAACCCCAGATCTTCATTAGTGACTTTATTCTCTGGGCTTCAGTACTCACTTATAAAACTAGGTCAATTAAATTAGAATATTAAAACACTTAGAAATAGATATAGATCTCAGATTAAAGATATGTATCAGAGATAAAACTCAAGCCTTGCACATGTCAAGTCCTTAGTCTGATCCTAAATATATATATATAAATATAATATTATATTATATATATATACACACACAATTATATATAAACAAAAAATAATTCTAGTGTTCCATTGTTTTAAAAAGCATATGCATTTAGGGGGCTGGAACGATAGCCCAGTGGGTAGGGCATTTGCCGCCCGGGTTCGATCTCCGACATCCCATATGGTCCCCTGAGCACCGCCAGAAGTAATTCCTGAGTGCAGAGCCAGGAGTAACCTCTGAGCGTCGCTGGTGTGACCCAAAAAAGCATATGCATTTGATAGTGAAATATATTTCTTATTCATCTGACATGAAGAAATTTCCATTGCCTACATCCTGCCTACATTCAGTCAGCTTGATACTCAAGTTGTTTCTTCTCCAAAATAAAAGCATAAACAGTTTCAAACATTAATTTTCCATATCACTATCATATTAGCAAGAGAAATACCAATTAAATTTAAGAAGAATTATGGCAGGGGAAAATTTCCACTTTCCTACGTATTTAATTATTAGCAAATATTTATGTAAGTAATTTCTAGAATTCTGTCACTGTCACTGTCACTGTCTTCCCGTTCATCATCGATTTGCTCGAGCGGGAACCAGTAACATCTCCATATGTCCAGTCTCATGAGAGTAGAGCCCAAGGGCATCTGCTTGCTCCAGGAACATGAAGAGCCTCAAACCATTACATCAGCTCATGGGAATGAGGTCTATAATTGTTACTGGTATTTGGCATATCATATACGACTCGGGCAGCTTGCCAGGCTCTGCCGTGCGGGTGAGATACTCTTGTTGTACCTCTAAATCCAGCATTTATTGATGAACTGTGCGACCGCAAGGCTCCCGGGTGCCTCGCGAGCAGCTGGGCACAGGGAGAGCCGGTAGCAGCTCTGCCCCATGTCTGTGAGTCTCTCTGGATCAGCATACCTGGGCAGGATTTGAAAAAGACTGCTGTAGGGTGGGTCTGATGAGCTGGGCTGTGATAGGCTCTTCTGCTGGGTGGAGTTCTGATGAGAGGGAAGTCTAGATGTGGAAAATGGCAGTCCTCATGGAGTGGGGGGTTCATCTGGCTTGTTGCGAGGCTCTGCTGGGGTGGCGGGCCAGGGTTAGAACCCCGCCATCCTTCCTGGGTGCCTCGTGAGCATCTGGGCACAGGAGAGCCGGTAGCAGCTCTGTCCCATGTCTGTGAGTCATGGGGCAGACTCACAGACATGGGGAAGGAGCTATTTTTGTTTATTATTTTGAGTTGGGATGGCATCTAGTTGTGCTCAGGGCTTACTCCTGACTCTGTTCTCATGGATGACACCTGGTGAGGCTGAGAGAATTAATTACATGAGGTGCCAGGGATCATACTCAGGTTAGCTGCATGCAAGGAAGCACCCTAACTGCTGTATTATCTTTCCAGCCTCATCAAAAGGTCTTTTTCTTTGGTGGTTGTTATAATGGTTTTATGGATGTATTCATGTGCAAATCTCATCATATTGTTCTCTTTAAATACATCTATGCAATTCACTATATGCCAATTATACTTTACAAAGCTGAAAAAAAATAGTAAACTACCTTCTTATCTCCTCTTCAAATCTGTTTCTTAGTTTTACCACTGTTTTCTATAATTGTTAATGTAACTCTTGCTTTCTTAAAGGAATCTATCTGCAGCTTTCCAAGAAGGGTACATCTGTGTGACAGGTGACCTTTTGTAATCTCACAACAGTCTCAATAAATATATCTAATTTAGGAATTCCTAGACACTAACTTTGCTTCCTCTCATGAAGATAAAAGTCTGCACTTATAGGTACTGTTTCTTTTTTTCAAGTTTTCTTTTTTGTAGTCTTTTGTAACTTAGTCACTTTGATATTACAAAGCTATTCATGATTAGCTTTGTAATATTTTTAAATCTGGCCCAGGTATGCTGATCCAGAGACTCAAAGATATGGGGCAGAGCTGCTACTGACTCTCCCCTGTGCCCAGCCACTCACGAGGCACCGGGGAGGGATGGCAGGTTCTAGCTCTGGCCTGACATGCCAGCAGAGCCTGGCAACAAGCCAGACTAACCCCCACTCCCTGAGGGCCTCCATTTTTCACATCCGGACTTGTCCCTCATCAGAACTCCACCCAGCAGACCAGCCTATCACAGCCCGGCTCGGGTTCATCAATAAATGCTGGATTTAGAGATGACTACAAGAGTATGCTACCCACAAGGCAGAGCCTGGCAAGCTACCGTGTCGTATTTGATATGCCAAATACCAGTAACTATTATAGACCTCATTCCCATGACCTGATGGAATGGTTTGAGGCTCTTTATGTTCCTGGAGCAAGAAGGTGCCCTTGGGCTCTACTTGCATGAGACAGGACATATGGAGATGTTACTGGGGCCCGCTCGAGCAAATCGATGATGAACGGGAAGACAGTGATACAGTGATATAGTGATTCATGATTAGATTTAAGGCATGCTATGTTTCAATAAAAAGGTCTTATTTTAAAACCTATGAATTCTTCATTACTTTGGGAGTTATTGAAATGACAAATTGACATTTAATAGTTAATCACATTATGTCTAAATTGTTTCTTTGCCTTTTTTCTTGTTCTTTTAGTCCTAACTTACCACACTGATGTTAGGTAAATTTTTCATACTTTCTGATCTTGTTTTTGTGTCTGAAAAATGAGGACAGTGACATCCATGATTTCAGCAGAAAGAGGCAAAGGTTTATTAATGTTGGAAGTCAATCATGCATTTGGATCATCATTTTTGAGGATTAAAAATTAGGGACTGGAGCTATAGCACAATGTGTAGGGCATTTGCCTTGCATACAGCCAACCCGGGTTCTATCCCTGGCATTCCATATGGTCCCCTGAGCACTGCCAGGAGTAATTCCTGAGTGCAGAGCTAGAAGTTACCCCTGAGCATTGCTGGGTGTGACTCAAAAAGCAGAAACTAAAAAATACCCACAATAAATCATTTATGGTACAGGCAAAGTAGATAGATCCGGGTCCCTCCCCAGATGCCCAGCCTCTCTTTCACCCATGCATGACGTCACTGTCCTGTCCCTGAAGCTGTGCTGTCCCTTGAACAAACTCTCTGTATAGTCCCAAGCAGTCTACTAGCCTCCCGTGTACAATGGTCAGGCCCAGACCTTGTGTGACTCTCTCTATCCCATGTGCATTTTCTTGGTCTCTGACCATCGCCACATTAGTCGTGGGTGAGATCCCTGTTCCCTGTACCTGTCACTGGGCTTCCCAACAGTACCCCAGCAGTTCCTGTCCTCCTGTCCTGGTTTTCCTAGTCTCCTGTCATGGCTATGTTCAAGTGGGTGAGAATCCTAAGCTCAGCACCTTTTCAATACCTGGGCGTCTGAACCCTGCCTGAATCTGTACTTTTCTGCACATCTAATCACTGCCTGCATTCTTCTCTTGTTTAGGTCTAATGGCTCTGCCTCTACTGGGACATTGTCTAGGCACACAGCCGCACCTGGTCCTGGAGGTCCAGGAAGACAGGAGAGTCCAGAGCTCAAAGTGAGCCCTGATCATAATTTTTAAATGTGGTAGCCTATACTCTATATACATAGTGTGGTTTATGAATCAGATTTTAGGTCATGAGTTAGTCCTTTCTAAGAGCATTTTGATGATGATGATGAGACAGACATGGGGCAGAGCTGCTACTTGCTCTCCCCTGTGCCCAGCCGCTCACAAGGAGCCCAGGAGAGATGGCGGGTTCTAGCCCTGGCCCGCCAGCCCAGCAGAGCCTTGCAACAAGCTAGACGACCCCCACTCCATGAGGGCCTCCATTTTCCACATCCGGACTTCTCTCTCGTCAGAACTCCACCCAGCAGACCAGCCTATCATAGCCCGGCTTGCGGCCGTAAGCGGCCGTGTGGTTCATCATTAAATGCTGGACTTAGAGATGACTGCAAGAGTATGCTACCTGCACGGCAGAGCCTGGCAAGCTACCCGTGTTGTACTTGAAATGCCAAATACCAGTAACAATTATAGACCTCATTCCGGAATGGATTGTAGCTCTTTATGTTCCTGGAGCAAGCAGATGCCCTTGGGCTCTACTAGCATGAGACAGGACATATGGAGATGTTACTGGGGCCCGGCTCGAGCAAATCGATGAACAACGGGAAGACAGTGACAGACAGTGACAGGTGATGATGATGATGATGATGATGATGATGATGATGATGATGATGATGATGATGATAGTCACACCCAGCAATGCTCAGAGTTTACTCAGGAATTACACTTAGCAGAGCTCAGGGGGATCAGATGAAGTGCCAATGATAAACCTGGGCATGCCAGGTACAAGGCAATAGCCCTATTCCCTGTACTATCACTCTAGCCTCATCTAATAGAAGTATTCCTATATCCTTCAAGGCATTGTAAAGAACTTGAGTTCTGAAATGCTAGAGAGAAACCTCTACTGATCTTTTCCCAGAAGACATTGTTTATGGCTAAACAGCTCAAAAAATAGTTAATAGCAGGGCATTAGTTGTAGCCCAATAACTTAGTAGCAGGACAGGGTCTGCAGAATCGTTCCAACTTCCTGTTATCATATTCAGATAGAAACATTTTGTCTCAAAATGTTGACTTATCCATAAACAATTCCTTAACTTTGAACTAAATAGTTAGAAAAGTCACTTTTGAGCATCCATCCCCCCCACACCCACACCCACTGCCACCTTGTTTCTCAGACTCTTAGCAGTCAGTGACTCTTTAGGAGCTGTGGAAATCCATTTATGCTGTTTTTATAAAGCCATATTGTTGTTGCAGGAGTGAGGAACACAAGACACTTTACAATGAAGACATCAGATTTTAAAGTCCCCAGGGGAGAGCGGCTCATTATCTCTTCTTCATTTTTCTTCCCACAAACACATGTCACTTAGAGATATTCAGGGCTCAGATATAAATTTTGCTTATTTCAAGCATGAAAATTCACTGGTCACATATCTGATTATGATTTTTTGACAAATTATACTATGCCACTAGGTTTGTACTTTTAATAATTAGCTTTGCTTCAAAATCTTAAAATCCTTGAATTCAGAAAACTTGGAAGAGAGGTAATTGTCTAAACTGAATATAAGTCAGCAAAAGTCTGAAATTTAAAACTTGGTAGGCAGATGTTTGTGTAACATAAAATTGACAATCTGCCATTTTTAATGAAAAAATCAAGGATGTTTAATCCAATGTGAGTACAAACACTATCAGGTCAACGTTTTATAAAATGCAGAACCATTTAGCAAGCATCCAAGCAAATATACATGGTTAAAGGTGAGCCTGGCACCATATATATAAAGGTAAAAACTGGTATAATAAAATATTAATTTAAAAAAAAGACTGACTGCATCATTATCATGAGACATCTTCTTAAAGGTGTATTTCAAGAAAACACATGCAACCAATGCTAATAAAAATAGTGAGAGAAGTTCTGTTTAGGCATCTTGAATGCCTGCAAACACTATATTTAAGGGTGTTTTGGTATCAAAAGCTTTAATAGTAAAAAAGGCCAACAATATGACACTACTAGGAACAAATATAATAAGATTGATGTGATTTGAGCAGTAGAACAGTTAAATGAACAGATTCCACTTATCTACAACAAATCATTAACTTGACCAAAAACATTTTTTTTTCCTTGTTGCCATGAACCCATATGGAGGCAACTGGCAGATTTGTTTCTATATAGACTTTTAGAGTCATCCACCACGCTGGGTTTCCTGGGAATGTGAGAGGGACAGTTAGTTATTTTAAGTTGTATTGGTAATATTTGGTGTGGTATGTTCCATATCTCCAGTGGCCCGAAACTGTATTATGTTTCCTGATTTCTCTCCTCCATACGATGGCACGAAACATACTGTTGACTAGATTGCTCTGTCAGCATGAGGCTATGGGTCCTCAGTTGGTGTCTCCAGGTTCCGGTGCTACAGCACTTATTCTGGAGAAACCTTATACCCATTAGAGATCTTCAAAGGTGATACAAAACTTCGCAGCTTCTAAAGAGGTCTTCCAGATTGCAATGTGATCTCTAACACTACATGCCAGATTAAAACCTAGAAGATAAGATCCAGGTGGTAAATTAAACCTTGGGAATTGCTGGCAACAGTGTGACAATTGCCATACTTGTTCATTTAGAATACAAGTCACATTCCCTTCATCAGTTGGGATTTCTACTTTGAATCCACAGATGCATAATATAAAAATAAAACAAAATGAACAAAGATACCAGCGGAGAAATAGAAGGCATAGAAATAAATACAAACATACAGGGGAATTTAGGCAACAGAAAAAGCAGCAACTAGATCAAAGAGATAGTACCTTGGTTAATACAGCCACTCTCCAGTCCCTGCTCTGCATATGATTCCCTGAGCAATGTCACATGATCCCTTGACTTGAAACCAGAAGTAAAACTTAGCATATCTATGTGTGGTCTGGAAGAAACTGAAACTGAAAACAAGAAACTGAAACTGAAACAAGAAACTGAAAAAGAAAAGTGACATATCAATGGACTTTTAGGTCATGAGAGACAGACATGGGCAGAGCTGCTACTGGCACTCACTGTGCCCAGCCGCTCATGAGGTGCCCGGGAGGGATGGCAGGTTCTAGCCCTGGCCTGCCACCCCAGCAGAGCCTCACAACAAGCCAGACGATCCCCCCACTCCATGAGGGCCTCCATTTTCCACATCAATCGGCGATGAGCGGGAAGACAATGACAGTGACATATCAATGGAACAATAATGGGCGATCTTAATGAGCATCATTAAAGCAAATGAATCTTGGAAAAAAGATTGTTTATTTGTATTTTATATTAAGGTAAATTAAAAAAACTGTTCTCATTGTTTAGTGACCAGGACCTTGGTTTGGGAGGGGGAGGAAGTGTTTACTCTGATCTGAAGATATCATCTATGATCTTAAAAAGCTTGGCAAATTTTATTTCCTGAATATAAGAAAAGTCACCATGACCAAAGCTGAGCAATGTCAAAAAAACAAATGTCGGGGCTGGAGCGATAGCCCAGCAGGTACGGCGTTGCCTTGCACTGGCGGCCTGTGCCGGTCTGGGTTCGATATCTGGCATCCCATGTGGTCCCCTGAGCACCGCCAGGAGTAATTCCTGAGTTCAGAGCCAGGAGTAAGCCCTGAGCATTGGCGGGTGTGACCCAAAAAAGCAAAAAAAAACAAAAAAAAAAATTAAAAAAAAAAAACCAAAAAAAAACCAAATGTCAAATTGTGGGAAAGTAACTCATATTAGATTTAGAAAGATTTAGAAAAGTGGTTGATTACAATAATATATAAAGAGCTACTGGAAGTTGACATGAAACAGCCCATCAGCCCTAAAAGAAAAAATAAACATAGTTTACAAAGAAAGGGGCCAGAGAGATAGCTCAGCTGGCTGAAAGCACGCCTTATTTGTTGGAGGTCAGGGTTTGATCCCCATCCCACATTGTTCCCTAAACACTGCTGAGTGTGATGACCCCAATTAATAAAAATGTTAGACTAATACAAATGGCTTTACTGACTTGAAATGCATGAAAAGAAAACTGACCTTCCTTGCAATAAGAAGTGTTTAAAATGAAATGATATAGCTCCTCTCTAGTTGTCAGAATATAGAAAAATATCAAATGGCTACTAATATGCTCTGTTGATGGAGTGGGAAAGCAAGCACTGTGATATATTCTGGAAAAATATGAAATAGTGCAACTTCTGGGCCAGGAGATGGCTCAAAGGACTAGAGTATATGTTTTGCCCTTGGGAGACCTGGGTTAAATCCTTAGAATTTATGGTTCCTTGAGTAAACCTGAATCACCAAGATGGGTGTGGCCCCTGAGCACCTCCAGGTATGAAAACAAATAAAAGAGAAACTATTATGGAGATGAAGTAGACAAGACAAGTAGACAATTTTTAACCAGAAATCCTGCTTCAGAGATTTTAGACTGCAAATACACTGTATAATTCAAATCATACTAAATTTTGTTTGTTATAATAAAGCACTAACAAAAGGCTCTATAGAACATGACAGGTGTCCTTGATATTCCAAACTGGATAGCATGAAGTCAACTGTATGAAAGAGACTAGGAATGACAGCAATAGAGAATGTATTATTAGGTTATGGTTCAGAACAGGTAACATACTGCCTCTGGTATATGAAAGCAAGTAGGGATGAGAATTTATTATGTTAAAAAATAATACACCGTACTCATATATTTTGTTAACTTAGGCATACAAATATTCTGGAATCAATAATATTGTTCTATTACGAATAAAATTTTAGGGAAGTATGAGACACTAGGAAGGATAATGGCGGGAATATTTGATGTAGTATTTATTTCAAATAAATAATTTAAAAATTGTTCAAAGAAAGCATACAAGGCATCAGAGATAGTACAGTGGGTAGGGTGTTTGCCTTGCATGCAACTGACCTGCATTTGATCCTTCTCACTGCTCATGGTCCCCTGAGTCTTGCTTGAATGATCCCTGAGTGCAGAGCCACAAGTAATACCTGGACATAGTTGGGCATGGCCCCCAAACAAAAATCTAAACATGACTAAAGAATAAAACATAACTTAAAACTATGTTTAAAAATCTTAGTGATACTTAGTAACTTGACTTTAATGTGAAATTTGAAAGTGTTTATTTGCATTTGAAATCTAACAATGTGTGCCAGTACTTTGAGTATTACTTGATAGTACATATTAAGTCCGTTGTTATTAGTAATTTAGTAGCTTATTGGATCAGAATTCAGTTTTCACACAAATTCATAGTAATTTTATTTCAATGATTCTAACTTAGGCACATGTTTCAAAAGTACTCCATAGGCAATACTTAATCACTTAACCCTTCATTTTAATCATCAATGAAAAGTTTTAGTGTTCTTCAAATGCTCAAGAAAACCTTGAGAAACTCTGAATATCAAGTACCTCCTAGGATTAAAGGCATGCTTTCACTTATTTATCAAGAAATATTGATAACTGAATAAAACAGTGATAGAAGTGATCAGTGATAGAAGTGATAGATATGTCAAGAAAATAGAAGTAATTGCTGAACCTTAACTTGCCCAAATATACAAGTAACTAAATAATGTAATACAACATATATTTTGAACACTAAGTGAAAGATAAAGCATTATATCTAGAAAAACATTCTAATTTTAAAAGTAGCATATCAAAGACATCCTTTGCCTTCATGTGTTTTTACTCTTGGCCCCAAGTCAGGATATTAAGAGTAGGGAAGAGGACAGCATAGACACCTATAAATGGAGGTCATACACATAGAAATTATTGGTGGAATTAAAGTTAAATATCACTTAACTTGTCAAACCTCATAAAGACCTTTAATCTCATAAAATGTCACTTAAAAAATTAATAGTGAATGCTGACTGTATGGATTTAAATTAGGGCTCCATGGGACTGAAGAGTTAGTAGGACAGAAAAAGTACTTGTTTTGCATACAGCTAACCTGGGTTCAATCCTTGGCACCATGCATGATAGTCTGAGTACCACTAGGAGTAATCACTGAGCAAAACTGAGTTGCCCCCAAATATATAAAATACCCTCATAAAATCAAATTCTGCTACTTAATAAATAGGTGAGTCTTACCATTACATTTCAGGGAAAATAATAATACAGAACAATGCAATGAATTGTTGAAAGAATGTTTGGGAGAAAAATGGAAGTGCCTTCCATAGAGACAGGCTGGGGGTAGGGACTGGGGGATGGCAGGAGGGTAAAAGGGCATATTGTGGGTAAGAAATGTGCATTGGTGGAGGGAAGCTTTTTGGAACAGTGTATGACTGAAGCCAATCATGAACAGCTTTCTAACTGTATGGCATGGTGACTCAATAAAATAAATTTAAGTAAAGAAAGAATGTTTTACGTTAAAGAAAATATACACCATTTTGACAGCAAAAGGAATACTTACTTTGAAGTAAGTATTAAGGCATGCAAAAATAGAAGAGTGATTATATACATAATCCATGTACATCTGCAGATGTGTGCACAAGAAACAACCTTGTCGACCATGTGCTGTGGGCCCAAGGTGGAGAGGGCAGTGAGTGTCCCATGCAGTTGTCTTGCCAGGTGCCAATATGCAATGTGATAGAAAATGGCAACATCTTGCTCCTGCAATAATTCCCATATGGGAGATAGAGCCTTGGGGCGGGGGTGGGGGTGGGAAATCTAACCACACCATTAGTGAGAGAAGCCTGGGAGCAGCAAGTGGCTGTATTCTCACTCCATAAACAGCAAAGCACCAGGAGCAATGGGAAAACAAAGAACTTATTTATGTCAATAAAGGATGACAAGGTCCAGGAAGATCCCCAGACTCTTCAGTCATCTTGAAGATTTTAGAACAGTAATCCTGCTGCTGTTCAAAACTCTGAAAAAACACATTTGAAGATATAATAAACTCGAAGAAACCTACTGGAAACAGTTGAAAGACCTTATCACAATGAAGTAGGAGGCTGAGGCATAGATCCAAGAGATTCAAAGAGTGCCAACAAAAGTAAATCCATACTGAACAAAACGAGGATAGACCGTGATTACAATGAGAAGTAAAGACAAGGATAGACCCCCTTAAAACAGCAATAGAGAAGGAAAACGTCACATGCAGGACAGGAGACATAGAACTGGGGCAGGGCACTTACCTTGCACATTGCCCCCTGAGCACTCCCAGGAGTGATCCTTGAGCACAGAGCCAGAAGTAAACCCTAAACATAGCTAGATGTTTTCCCCACACCTTCAAAAAACCCTCACATACAAGGGGTGAAATTTAAGATATACACATTTTTCTAATGAAATGCTACAAACAAGATGATAGCAAATCTATCATTCTGAGATGATGGTAGGACAAGGAATTCTCAGATAAACAGCAGATGAGAACATTTTAGTATCTGTCCAACTCTGAAGGGTATATGGAATGACCTAATATTAAAATGAGTTGTTGTAGCTGTTTGGGGTCGTAGGGTTCCTTGGTCATATTCCGGGCTGGTGACTGTCCCTTCCACTTGATGTAAACCAAAGAACCATGAGCACAGTCTAGAAAATCCAAGGCTTAACTTTTTCCAACTTCACTCCACCCCAACCACCACATATACTCTCTGCCCCCAAACTGCAAGAGCTCATTCTTATGCAGAGGCTGGGAGCAGGACATAACAAAAAATAAAACTGACTTTCTCTTTTTCATCTTGGGGATGAAAAAATCCCCCAAGGGGCCTCACCCCTACTTCCCAGGTCTATTGAGGTGCTTTTCTCTCTCCTAGGCTAGTAAACAATCATTTCAATAATATTTCAAGTTATTTTGCATAAACACAGTAATAGAGACAGTGTATTCTATCTATACCAGGGATTAAACCCATAGGGGAATCTTTCCTGGGGAGTCACGTCATATGATCCATACAATATTCCCCTTGTCAGATTGATCATATCCAATCCCCATCAGGATTCTATCTTCAACAACAATGGTCCCGAGTGCTCTGCTCTGACTGCAAGGAAATTTATGTCTTATCTTAGGTCAAAACAGAGCTGTTCCGACCTTGCTCGAAACTTTGAGTCAGAGCAGGGTTTACTCTAAAATTATCTCATTTTGAAGCCAGGGTGAAATTTTTTCCTGGTTCCATTCAGTCCCTCATAGGGGCCCTCTATATGGGCATGAGGAATTAGATTCAATATGAATGGTACTGAGTCTTATAGTTGGAAAATATGACTGAAACCTAGGAGTAAATAATTTAGAGTTAAATTACTCACAACTGTACTGCCCTACTTTTTTGTGTTTGTACAAGAACAAATTCCTTAGCATAAACATATGCAAAAGGCATGTAGAAATGAGAAAATAATCCATCATTAGCAAGACAAAACTCAGGGCTGGGAGTAAGCGAGTAATCCAACAATCAATAGACTGTGGTGTATAAATACACAGTGGAATACTACATAGCCATAAAAAGATAAAATCTTGCAGTTTGTTGCAACTAGTATGAAACTATAGAGTATCTTGTTAAGCAAAATAACCCAGAGGGAAAATGACAAATAATTGATGATCTGTAGCATGCAGTGCTATAAATATATAGTTTACGGAAACAAAATGAGAAGAGACACTTGGCTTTAAATGCTAAACACTTGGATTTAAACTACAGAACTGGGGTTATGAAACAAGAGGATGAGTGCATGGGGAGAATAAAGAGATGTACTAGAAGTAACACAAGGACAATAGTAGAGGGTGTTGAGAAGTTTGGTGGTGAAGAGGAATGGTAATCAGTGTATCAAAACCATAAACTCAACACTAATATAAGTATATGATCTGATCCATAAACTATGATAATTAAAAATAAGTAAAATGGGTCTGTTGTTTTATTTTATTGACTTTCACTCACATATTTATATATACTTAGTGGATGTGTATTGCAATTGTATTGTAATTTCTCCTGATTTTTGGTTTGTCTTTCTAATTTTCAGCAAAATAATCGATTTTTCTAAATGTTAGAAAATTAGCATTCATTTTCTGTATTCTGTATTCTTGCAAAAGAATGATAAACTGATAGAACCTTTTTGCAAATTTCAGAATAATATCCATGAAAATTATGAAATCAAAAGTATATTTGATCATGCCATGATTTTATCTTCATTTAAGCCTTAATCATGACAAAGTCTAGTTGTTGTTTGGTGATACTAGGATTGAACCTAGAGCCTCATATACAAGACAAGTGTTCTGAAACTAAGCCACAGGCCCAGTCCAGCAATATAAGTCTAGACTCACAGAGATTCTCTATCACATATTTAATTGTGAATAACTTTAAATCTTTGAACAGTGACAAAGAAAACTGATACATCTATGAAAGAGGACAATAATCATTCTGCCTTGCCTTTTGAAGCACAGACTAAAAAGGAACATTTTCAAAAAGTGACCTGTTCATTTTATTTATTGATCTTCAGTGAGAAATAAGTCTGTAGTAAAATGTTCTCTCCATATATTTCTCACTGTATGAAAACAGGGCTACCGATCAATTGATTTACCATCACAATTGATTAGGTACCATCCCTATTATCTCTATTGTGACACAAGACACGCAGTCATATAGATCTTTCATTAGGGAAAGCCATTGAAAAGCTAAGCCTCATTGCATGCTTAAATGGTTTGTAGCCCACTCATTAAGCCATTAACCCACCATTAATATTGCTTAACCTCAAACCTTACAGATAAAATAAGTTATTGCCATTTTATATTCCTAGTGCATCTTTATAAGGTGAACAAATACATAATTTTGGTACAGTTCGACTTAAATACTAAGTGACATGCCAGAAATTTCAAATCTAGACTATTAGCATGGATTTATGTGTTTAATCCTTTAGTTGGATACCCCAAAGCATAGAGTGGGAACTAACAGATGAATTACTTACAATTTCTTTTTCTACCACTATTTCAATCTGGTTTTTTTTTAACATTTTCAACTTGTTATTACTACTATCAATAGCATTAATTTCAATAGTACTCTTTTTGGAATCCTTAACCATAACAGTAAAATAAGGACATGAAAAACATGCAAAAGAAAAGTTCATCATCTCATTTTTTCATCTCTACATCAAACTTTAAGCTCAAGTGTGTAAACAGCCATGCATATCTACAGTCTACAAACCTATGTTGGTATATTCTCTTGATGTAAATTCAGAGAAATCCAAGTGGGCTTAGTTATTATTAATGGTCAAGCATATTGTTTGCATTTTATAAAATAAATAAACAAAACGATGCCATCTACTGCAGTTTCCTCCCAAGGACACATTGGCTCAATTCTAATGAACATGCAGTTTCTTGAACATTTAGTAAAATGTTCAAGTTTCCAGTTTCCAGTTATTAAAAAAAAAATCACAAAGTCACAGGCAATATCAGAGATTAGGTGAAGTAAATGTGAATGACTTTAATCAATCTATTTATACAGATAAGAAATTTACAAACACACAGGCACAAACACACACACACAGAAAACTATTGAATTATTGCCAATGTCAGTTTCTTTAAATTAAGCCTGAATTTTATTGTAGTTTTCAATTTTTAACTATTTAAAATCATTAACATTTCTTTGGCTAGAAAATTAAGTATTTGGTCATGTGGCTTATCACTGATGAATGTGAATTGGGTGCATTTAATATCATTACTTCTATAAAATTCATGTGTGCAGTATACAAAATAACTTATAAACTGATAATCAACTTAAAGGGCCAACCCTGGAAGACCTAACACATCCAGTTGTAGTTTGCATTTATTAAAATCATTTATAACAGTTCAGCCTTCCTCCATGACCAGTCAGAGGAGCCTGAGCTGGTCCCTTATAGGAAGGTGAATGTGGGAAGCAGGGAGTTAGTGCCTTGGGCCATACCTTTCTGTGGCATTTTAATTATTTTCAATATGCAGCTAGGACAATGACACATGTACAAAGAGTCATGCAAATATCCTCTTGCTGAAAATGTGCCCTATAGCCCACGGCATTGGAAAGGGTGGAGGAGTTGGGGCAACTGCACCAGAGCTTTGAAAGAAGAGGGATGGAGGAACACAGTATTTAAAGCATGGCTCACGAACCTAGTCTTCTTATGCCTGTTAAATCACCTGCTCTTCATCCAGAAGTTTGTATGCTTAGTATTCTGTTTTTTTGGAGAAGGTGCAGAGCAAGGAAAGGCAAGATGATTGTACTTGTTCTTTATCAAGGCTAGATTAGTCAGAAGGCAAAGATGATTCTGACCCATATGCAGTTCTGCCTTTTTTCACTTAACATTGAACCAAAAGAATGATGACTCAATTGTAGGTACAAGGATGGGATACAGGTAAATGTTATAGAGAAAACAAGCCGTGGATGAGGCAATAGTTATACTACTGTCTCCTATAGTATACTACTATACTACTACAGAACACTGACGGATTCACAATGCTCAGATAAGGTCACATGACACCAAGTTCTGCTTCAGGGTTTTCTAGAGTCATTCATGTCTAGAACCAGAGTTTCCATGGATTTTTCTTCTTCTTTCTTTTTTTCTTTTCTTTTTTTTTTAAGCAGTGAAACAAATTGCTCCAAGGGTTTGCTCTCATGAGCGGGGAGAGACCATGCTGGCCGGACTCGGAGTGGAGTTTTGGGCCCTGCCCTTTCCTCCGCCTCCATGCCAGTTGCCTCGGAAGAGAAAGACCCACCCATGCCAGACTCAGCTAATTTGCAACCTCGGAAGAGATCCAAACCCATCCATCCACTTCAGACCCACAGCTGCGCTGCTCAGCCGGCCCCATGTGGAAGCAACTCATGGAGCTGACCTCCCGGTAAGGGGCTCGGCCATCCCCTGGCCGAGTCCAACATTGCTCCAAGGGTTTGCTCTCATGAGTGGGGAGAGGCCATGCTGGCCAGACTCGGAGTAGAGATTTGGGCCCTGCCCTTTCCTCCGCCTCCATGCCAGTTGCCCGGGAAGAGAGAGACCCACCCACACCAGACCCACATGTCCCTTGGCATGTGGCTGCTTTGCGACCGCACAATATTTTTATAGGATACTGAATTTTGCGTAAGGTTCTTCCCAATTTCTTTCACATTTATACATAGTAAACAGTTATAGACATGTTTTAACTGATATCAGTAAGCTTGGCAAGAAGCCAGAGCAAACCACACATCATGTAGTTAGTCATTCTCAACATCCAGACTCCACAGTTCCTCAGAGCTCCATTCAAGAGAAAACCTGATCTTCCCCCTTTAAGTTTCATCAGTAAATGCTTGGGTTGAGAGCCTTCTACTGAGACTATACCACCTACATGGAAAAGCCTGGCAAACTACCATGTTTTATTTACTTTTTATGCCAAAGACTAGTAACTATTATGGACCTCAGTTCCATAACCTGAGGGATGGTTTCGGGATCCTCCTGTCCCTGTAGCAAGTAGATGCCCTTGGGTTCACTTGCTTATGACAGGACTAATGGAGATGTTACTAGTGCCCACTCGAGCAAATCGATGAACAATGGGAAGATAGTGATAGTGACAGTGAAGCAAATATTCTATTTGGAGGCTTTTATAGGAAGGATAAGGAAGTGGAGGGGTAGTAATTTGCTCAACGAGCACATAGCCTCCTCCAAGGGTTCAGGGAACCCCAATACACGCACCCCAGGATTAGGTATGAAGACATGAAAGTGAACATCTAAAGAGGGAAGATGCAGACGCCACATGTTTCTGCCACGTGGCCAAGTGGCCCAGGATATGCGGCTTCCACGATTTTTCTGAGGCAAGAGTGGGGACTCAAGTGAGTAGCAAGTCAGCCTCGACTCTCCACTATCCAGATGTCAGTGTGCTTGTGTTGTTCACATTGTCAAGAGACAGCGTTGTCTGCATTTTCAGACACTAACTTGGTCTTCTAGCAGTTCTTGATGTGTGCAGTTAAGGAATGTCCTTGGAATACTGATTTGACTTTGCAATTAAGAGACATGAATAGATATTTTCGGGATTAGTCGGGCGTGACCATGCAAGGGATGCTTGATCAGAGTAACTTTATAGCTCCCCAAGGCTGTCTCTGGATGGTAATGGGGTATTGACACAAGGCTGACTTGAGTCTCTTTTGTTGCTTGACATTAGACTAACTTTTGTCATCCTCCTACAAGCCTTTGCTTTTGGGTTTCGACCTGACATTTGGGGGAGGGGGGTGAGAGACTGAACACGCAATGTATGATGTGACTTCCCATAACCAAATTTGTCTTCTGTCTGCTGGGAGTGCCTAAAATAAGAGTAAAAGCAAACTCTCAAATTCTCTCTCTGTCTCTCTCTCTTTCTCTCTCTCTCTTTGTCTCTCTCTCCCTCTATTTCTCTCTCTCTCTCTCTCCCTCTCACATCTCTTCTTTCACCCCTCACCCCTACTTTCCTCCTGGTGTGGAGCATATTGTACTTATAGAAACATATTTAGGTAGCAATTTGATTTAAGTAGCTCTCATTGATTCAAATTAGACAAAAAATAAATACCTTTAGTTTTATGTTTATGTAAGTTGAGAAGTTTTAATTAAAATGCTGAAATATTTTTCTTTCAGGTGTCTGTAATAGGAGTAAGAAGATAAAAAGAAGGATTTTATCTATTGTAGAAAAAATTTGGTTACTTAATTCATCATTTTAACATCATATTTTCTAACCAGTGTCTGCAATTAGAAAGACTGCATAATTTACCATACACTAAAATATTTCTGTTTCTGAGAAGATTATTTTCCTGAGAATGCAGTTATTATAAAATCATGTGATATAAGACAGGGTCTCCTCATGCTAAAGTTGTATTAATAATTAATTGGGGGGAAGTATTTTATCATGATAAATGAGGGACTGTATAGAAGGAATGATGCCATTTGGTGGCAGAAATAATATAGTAACAGGCTGTTAAATACAAGACATATATTCCATTTCACAGTTAAAGTACAAAGATGTCAAGATATATTAGAATTAAAATTGATGTTTTCAAAAAATTCTGAAACTAGAGATAGTAATTAGAATTTTCCCAAAATAATTATGATAATTAGGGGAAACAGAAAATGTTTACTGGGAATGTAAAACAATTTGCTTGAGAAAGAGCCAGTTTCTGTTGAAGCAACAAATAGGAAGTGAGAGAGGAATACAGGATGTGCTTTTGGCAGAGTGTGAACAGGGTATGATTTTAATCAAAATCAGGTCTGTGGTCAACAACGACAGCTTGCAATAGCCAGGGAACTCTGATGGTAACTTATATAAGAGTAATTGCAGTAAATTAAAATGTGAAGGATAAGTGAACAGAGTTATTAACCTTCAGAGCAGAGATGTCCATGAGCATACGACTGTCACTGTATCACTGTATCACTGTATTACTGTCTTCCCGTTCATCTTCGATTTGCTCGAGTGGGCACCAGTAACATCTCCATATGACCTGTCTCATGCGAGTAGAGCCCAAAGGAACCTGCTTGCTCCAGGAACATAAAGAGCCTCAAACCATTCCATCAGGTCATGGGAATGAGGTCTATAATTGTTACTGGTATCTGGCATATCAAATACGACATGGGTAGCTTGCCAGGCTCTGCCATGCGGGTAGCATACTCTTGTAGTCATCTCAAAATCCAGCATTTATTAATGAACCATGAGGCCGCAAGGGGGCCACTCGAGCTGGGCTGTAAAAGGCTGGTCTGCTGGGTGGAGTTCTGAAGAGGAGGAAGTGGAAATGGAGGAAGTGGAAATGGAGGGATGTGGAAAATGGAGGTCCTCATGGAGTGGGGGGGGGTCGTCTGGCTTGTTGTGAGGCTCTGCTGGGCCGGATTAAAAGAGACTGCAGAAGGGTGGATCTCGATGAGCCAGGCTGTGATAGGATGGTCTGCTGGGTAGAGTTCTGATGAGGAGGAAGTCTGGATGTGGAAAATGGAGGTCCTCATGGAGTGGGGATTGTCTGGCCCATATGCCAGACAAGCATATGACAGAGTTGCTAAAGACAGAAATGGTCCAGCCTTATGGGCTCATAACTGCAGGCATATTGTTTGGACCATTTTTTACCATGCATCGCTTTTAAGAATATAACCTTTTAATGAGATAGTTTGATAAATAAAATATTGAATAGTTTGCAAAAGAACTTACAAAATGTACAAAAAAAATTTAAAAAGTGCGTTTCCACAGAGGGAAACAAACCCAACTGTTAGCTGTCTGTGGAGGGTAGTTGGCTCTCCATTCTCTTTCTTTCCCTCCTCAGAAATAATTATCTCTGAAATTTGTGTAAATATGTTGACTAGAGATTTTATTGTTGAAAGTAAGGATTTACTCATTTTCATGGCTGTATAATAACCAAGTTCTAAGTATTATAGGAAGGAAGATAGAGGGACCCTGGTAATGTATGTTCGAGAAAATCGTGTCTGAGCCTGAGCCAGCCCAAAGCAATGAAGGTCTATAATTCAAAGGATTTAGGAGCCTGGAAAACCACTGGGATGCAGAACTAGGCTCATGCAAGGAGGATCTCTAAAAGGAGAGGTGGCTGGACTCCCAGGAAGAGAGGCGCTGTAGGTGGAACAAAGACCATGTTAATAATATCAAAAGACCATTGACTGCTCCCAGCTCTTCCAATTAGCAACCACCCTAGCATAGACTGGGAGATGGGTTGGGACAATTTGGGAAAAGTGCCTTTAAAGCAGGCAGAAAAAGAGGTAATACATGCTACCTGAACACATTGCCTGTGCATGTGCTGCCAGTGCACATTCAGCCACATTTCCTATCCTGAGATGTGGAATTTCATGCTTTTAACATAAGGATGTATACTAGCTCTCCACTCTGGAAAAACCCACGTTCTTCAGCAATTTTTTAAAATTACTGTGAATTACAAATTTGGTAACGATTGGGCTTTAGTCATACAATCCATACTCATTCCTTTACCAGTGTACTTTTCCCAACACCAATGTCTCCAGTTCCTACAATCTACCCATTATGGCATGAACTACTTTCAGCCTACCATTATGGCATGAACTACTTTCTTCTTGTTCTTCTTGTTCTTGTTGTTGTTGTTGTTGTTCTTCTTCTTCTTCTTCTTCTTCTTCTTCTTCCTCCTCTTCCTCATCCTCCACCTCCTTCTTCTCCTTCTTCTTCTTCTTCTTCTCTTTTTCTTCTTCTTTCTTCTTCTTCCTCTTCCTCCTCCTCCCTCCTCTTCCTCCTCCTATTCCTCTTCCTCCTCCTGCTCTTCTTCCTCCTCCTCCTCCTCTTCCTTATCCTCCTCCTTTTTCTTCTTCTTCCTCTTACTCCTCCTCTTCCTCCTCCTCCTCCTTTTTCTTCCCTCCATTTATAAATAAATTCAAGGCTTCATTTTCATGGTGACTACATTGTATCCATTGCATCAATGTACCATAGTTTATACAGTCATCTGTTCTTGGGCATTCAGGTTGTTTCCTGATTCTGGTTATTGTGAATAGTCAGCATATGTCTTAACTTACTTGTATTCTTACCTCCATTTACTTCCCCAGTAAACTTGTTATGCTTCACTATTTATCTCATAAAATTCTATTCTGTAAGGGAAAGGAAACTTCGAAAGGGAAAGGAGACAACCTTAGAAGGTCTGAGTAAGTTTGGGACAGACTTTACTGCAAAGAATAATTCCCTTACTCCAGCCTGAGTCCATGGCTCTTCAAGAACTTGTGTGGCAGGGATCATCTTCCACACCATACAGAAAAAGTGGACATCAGGCAGAGTTAGAGGATGCTTTGTGGGGCTGGTGGGATGCATGACTCCCAGCAGTAAAGAGGATCACAGCAGATTTTCATCAGTCCTAAATCTCCCAAGTGTTTGCCTGGGTGATAGGGGTGGGTAGAGGGAAGGCAGCTGATTTCCTTCTTAAAGCTACTGCCTTTATCCCCTCCACTTCACATAAGCAACTCAGGAACCTTCACCAGCAATATAAAGTTCTGATATAATTTATGTATCCATTTAAAATGATGAGCATTTCAATTGTTGATGTTATGGCAGAGAATATCCTGGATTATAAATACATCATTTTCCTGTTCATGTCTGTTGACACACATATGTGGAAGAAGGAGTCATGAGCTTTATCCAAATTTACAAGAAGGTATCACTGTATCACACTGTCTTCTCGTTGTTCATTGATTTGCTTGAGTGGGCACCAGTAACATCTCCATACGTCCTGTCACAAGCAAGTGTAGCCCAAGGGCATCTGCTTGCTCCAGGCACAGGAAGAGCCTCATACTATTCTTCAGGTCATGGAATTGAGGTCCATAATTATTACTAGTTTTTGGCATAACAAGTAGATAAAACATGGGTAGCTTGCCAGGCTCTGCCGTGTAGGTGGTATACGCTCAGTAGAAGGCTCTCATCTCAAGCATTTACTGATGCTTTCAATAAAATAAAAATATTTTTAAAAATAATAATAGTTTTTGCTTTCAATAACAAGTAGGTACCAAGTGATTTAGTACCAGTAAATCTAGCATTTGATGTTAAATTGAAGACCAGTTTCCTTTTCTCTGTTTTGGTGCACACAGGTAAAAAATGAACTGAAGTTCTATTTCTTAGATTTAGTTTCTTTAGATATAAAAGTAATAAAGGTGGGCGGAGCGATAGCCCAGCGGGTAGGGCGTTGCCTTGCACGCGGCCGGCTTGTGCCGGCCTGGGTTCGATTCCCGGCATCCCATATGGTCCCCCGAGCACCGCCAGGAGTGATTCCTGAGTGCAGAGCCAGGAGTAGCCCCTGAGCATCGCCGGGTGTGACCCAAAAAAGCAAAAAAATAAAAAAAAATAAAAGTAATAAAGGTTTCTGTTATGTTAGCCATATTATAGTAGTTATTAGTTACACAACATGGCAGCCCACATTTTAGTTAGAGAGAAACTGTGTAACTGAGTACCATGAAATTATATCTTATCAGCAGTGATTATACTACTCAACCTAGTCCATAAAATCCTTCCATCTGTAATCCCCTGAGCTCTTCCCCTTTTCTTGCTGGCTGACAATAAAATGCCCCTAGAATGATCTTCAAGTCCTGTCTTCATGATGATGGAGAGCAGAGAGTAGGTCTCTGCAACTAACAGTCATGTTATCTATTTTGATTTTTATATAAACAAGAAATACATTTCTATGGTTTCTGCTTCTTGGTTGTTGGATGTGCTGATTCTGTTTAGCCTTCTCTAGTAGATACATCCCCCGCAAAAGTATAGTGCCCACTTATTCAAATGTTTAACATTAGGTCTCATAATTTTTTTTTTGTGTGTATGTGTATGTGTGTGAAGTCAAACCAGTTTACTGGGGAAATAAAGGAAGGGAAGGAGAGACACAGATAAAAATTATGTGCTCAAGGGGCCGGAGCGATAGTCCAGCGGGTAGGGCATTTGCCTTGCATGCAGCCCAATTGGGTTTGGTCTCTGGCAACCCATATGGTCTCCAGAGCACTGCCAGGAGTAATTCCCGAGCGAAGAACCAGGAGTAACTTCTGAGCGCCTCTGGGTGTAACCCAAAAGGCAAAACAAAAATGTGCTCAAGAGAGAAGATGAGCTTCTCCAGAGTGCGGAGAAAATGGCAAAATATGCATTCTTAGCAGGGATGCATGGTCAACTTCCCCGGAAAGGGGAAATGTACCCCCAATAGGAAGGTCCACATCTCAGGCAGATATAGGCCAAAGGGACCAGGGCCATGTTCCTCTGCTAAGTTAGTTTATATATAGCTTTGCCAAATTAAACTCCATTTCCTAGTCCTTCGCTAGGAAGTTGCCAACGGGGCAAGTCACTGCTGGTCTTTTTTGTTTGTCTGTTTGTATTTTTTTCTTGGGACAGGGAGATGCAACTGGTTGATGTTTAGCCATTGCTCTGGCTCTACATTAAGAAAGTCTAAGAGAAAGAAATTCCCTAGCAAGTGAGGAACACAGCATAGGACTAAATTCAGATCACACTGCTTAGTAATGTGAGCTTAGTAATGTAGTCTGAAAAATTATGCTGCCATGTTAAAAGCCTACATTTTTCTGGTTACTAGAGAGGTTTTATAAAAATATGTAAACATATTTTGCTGGATATATACTTTTAGATCTATAGGAATTAATATAATGAGGAAAAAGCAAGTAACCAGGTAAAACCATTGTGAGGAAAACATCACCCATTATGAAGAAACAGATATCTGTGCATATATGAATGTTCATCTGCATCATAAATGCACATTTGCAGATATCTATTTGTAAATATATACATATTAGAGGGTTGTTTAGGGCACATCTGATGGTGTTCAGAGCTTCTGCTTCTGTGCTCAGGGACCGTGTTTAGTACTAGGGATCAAACCCCATATGTATCTTTTTAAAATCAAAGCAGCAATTAATATAGTCTTCTCTTTTATTTATAGTTTAATGGGATATACTTCATATGCATGGTCTTATATAGTTTGGCTCTCAAATATTATTCCTGTCATATTTGTGGGAGTAAACCCAGGATACCTAAATATAATTTCCATCCATTAATATTTCACCTGAGATCTCATTTCTGCCTGGGGCTTTTAGGTGCCATTCTCAGTCTAATAACTGAAAATATAAGCAGTAAGAGAAAACTACACCCTAGGAACAGAGATAAATGGACATTTGAAGTCAATAAATAAATGGATAAAGGCAGTTTTTTAGGTCTCTGATTCTTATATCACAAAACTAACAGGAGCATCCTATGGACTAGTAGGCCTTTACATTAACTTCCCTAAATTTCTGTTTATCCTCCTAAAATGTTATCAAATAAGCACTATTGTAAATCTTTGTGCCAGTTCTACTTTGGTGACTATTAGTTTGGCAGAGTGAGTCTAGTACAGCACTTATGTGAACAAAGTATTTAGAAATGTGTATAATAATGTAAGGTTCAGATAGCAAATAAAATGATTGGCAGACCTTAATGCAAAGAGGTTAGTATAGCAGCACAGGTATCTCGGAGAACTGACACAACTGATATGATTCACAGAAAAAATAACACAAAATCAAGGAGTATAACCACGGAATCTCACAATTTGCAGCTAGAAGTCAGTGACAGTAAAAGAAGGACTGTGAGTGGGACCACATGTTCCACTCCATTTATAAGGAAGAGATGGTTAATGCAATGTAGAGATTTATCACAGACTCTGAGTCTCTTAAGAAAGTGACTTCATCTTAAACTTCAGCATGAGTCAGAGCAGTATCATTCTATATAAGCAATGTAACATTATTAGCATGTAACAAGGGGGAAACTGAGGCATTGAGGCATGAAGGTAGAGCTTCTTAATTTAAAGCAGAGGATTTCAGAGGTGAGTTTTAATTTCCTCAATTATAATTTATAATAAGAAGTAAAATATTTCATTGGACTAAATTAACACACCAAAGAAATATATAGAAATGGAAATGGGGGTGATAAAAGTGCCAAAGTAATATCCTAAGATTATTGAACATGAGGGATGGTATATCATCAGTTGTTCTGAAAATGAAACTATCTATATTCTAAATATTTTACTGGGAGGATCATTAAAAAAGAACAGTGGATCACCAGAAAAAAAATTCAATTTATAAACTCAATGCAAATGTTTTCAAGAAAACCTACAAACTATGAATTTTAATCAAGGATGATGCCATAGATCATTTAGGCTGCTAGAAAAAAATGCCATAGACTGAGTATCTTATAAACACCAAATACTTATTTCTGAGCGTTATGGCAATGGGCGGATTGAAAAAAAAATTTAAAAAAAATTTTTTTTTCAATCAGGCCCAGGTATGCTGAACCAGAGACTCTCAGACATGGGGCAGAGCTGCTCCTTGCTCTTCCTGTGCCTAGCCGCTCATGAGGCATCCGGGAGGAATGGTGGGCCTGGCCTGCCACCCCAGCAGAGCCTCACAACAAGCCAGACAACCCCCGACTCCATGGGGGCCACCATCTTCCACATCCGGACTTCCCTCTCGTCCCACAACTCCACCCAGCAGACCAGACTATCACAGCCGGGTTTGTGCAGCCACTAGCGGCCGCGACAGTTCATCAATAAATACTGTATTCAGAGGTGACTACAAGAGTATGCCACCCGCACGACAAGCCTGGCAAGCTGCTCGTGTCGTATTTAATATGCCAAATACCAGTAACATTTATATTAGGTCATTCCCATGACCTAATATACTGATTGAGGCTCTTTATGTTCCTGGAGCAAGCAGATGCCTTTGGGTTCTACTAGCATGAGACAGGACATATGGAGATATTACTGGTGCCCGCTCTAGCAAATAGATGATGAACGGGAAGATAGTGATAGTGGTAGTGATGGCAATGGGAGCTCATGATTGAGGTGCCTGCAGATTTGTTTTCCAGTGAGAAGCTAGAGTGCTAGGATCAAAGCCCTGGGTCACAACAGAACAGGTTTAAGCTCACAGACATGCCTCCCCCCTTGTCTTCACATCACATCGAGTTTTCAAACTCAGGCTTAAGAATTATAATATAATGATTGAAGTCATCAGAATGTATTTATTATTAAAAAGCATAAGGGTGAATTATTTCTTCCTGGACTAGGAGGACAGTGACATTAAAGTCTGGATAAAGTGCTTACAAGCACTAAGATTTAAAGTGCTGGGACTAAGAGTAGATGCTATATATGGTTAATGCTTGTCTAAATTCTAGAGTTTTAAATGCATTTTAAAAACATATAGTATCAATAATTGTATCTTAGAAACAATAATTTTTGGTTGTTATATATATACATATAATACATATTTCCTGCACAGCAGAATCTGACAAGCTACCTGTGTCGTATTTAATATGCCAAAAACCAGTAACAGTTATATACCTCATTCCCGTGACCTGAAGGAATAGTTTGAGGCTCTATGTGTACCTGGAGCAAGCAGATGGCCTTGGGCTACACATCATGTGACAGGACATATGGAGATGTTACTGGTGCCTGTTTGAGCAAATCAATAAATGGGAAGACAAGTGATACAAGTGATAATACATATTAGTATACCAGCTCATTAAAAATCATAAAATGAGATATTTAACTGGGTACAAAATTCAGCTAGTGGAGCACATATCTACCATGTGTGAAGTCCTGAATTCACTCTAGGGCAGAGTGTGAACCCTGAGCACTACTGGGTATAACTCTAGTGTCCCAAGAGACATACTACGGACCAGTGCTGTGTTGGGAGGGACCTACTCTCTCCCAATCACTTGCTGTGGCCCTATAAAGCTTCAATATTTTTTTAGCCTTTTCTGTCACACCTGGAGATGCTCAGGGGTTGCCCCTGCCTCTGCATTCAGGAATTACTTCTGGCGGTGCTCAGGGGATCATATGGGATGCTGGGAATCAAACCCTGGTTGACAGTGTGCAAGGCAAATGCCCTCCCTGCTGGACTATCACTCCGGCCCCAAGCATCAATTTCTTAATTTGGGTTTTCTCACCAAATTGTATTCAGGGACCCCTTGGTTAAGTCAAGGGGATTCTTGAACTACTGCGCTGGCTGTTGAATACTAGGGACTAGTGATTTAGGTCTTGGGACTAGTAGGGTCACCCCAGCAGTGCTTGGGGGCCTCTGCGACCACACCCTGCACTGCACAGGAAGGAAGTGGAGATATGATCAAACCCAGGGCTCAGGTACTTGCTATGCAGGCATCCTCACTGCTGTACTAACTGCTCCTAAGTTACTAAGTTTTGCCTTAATTCTTCCATCGATTTAAATTACTCATGTAGATGATGTACTATAAGTAATATTGTAGCAGGTACAGCAGTCAGCATACTGTCAACCACTAGATGTCTTCGATGTTACAGGTCTTTATTTTCAGCTCACAAGAGTGAAACAGCAACCTCCAAGTCCAAACAACAACCCCCATAACTCAATGCAGCCATCCAATACCTGTGCTTATGTATGTATGTATATACCTACCTCCAAGCTCTTTTGGATATCTAATTGCCCTTATATAAATGAGGCTTTATAAAATTTTCATTGGTTACAGAAAATAACATGCCTGATTGTGTATCTGATTGCGTATCCAATCAGAGCGCATATGTAATGATCATCAGAAGTCTTGATTATCTGGCCCTTGTCTCCTCACTTCCTCTACTATCTTTGTAGCATGTAAGGATTTGCTCCATTAGTTAAAATTATGGAAGATATTTACAGCTATTAGTAAAATTATATGGTAAATTGTATTTTTCAAGTCATGAAACTGCAGGAATAATTAGTGATTCAGATAGTTCTTATAAGGTTTTCTTTTCCTCTGAATTCCTAAATATCTTTAATGTTGTGGGAAGTTACTGACTATAGTTCAAAGAAGCCTATAAAATTACTTATGTGAATGACTGAAAATAATTTTTAGCCTTTTGCCTAAACTTTTAATTTTCAGAAAATATACTTTTAGTAATGGCTTAACTTACCAGTACTTTGCTTTTTTGAGTCAGGGTGGATTGAGGCCATTGGCGCCAGTGCTCAGGGCTTGCTCCTGGCTCTGCGTTCGGGATCACTCCTGGAGGTGCTCAAGGGATCATACGTGGTGCTGGGATTGAGTTGGAGTTGGCTCTATGCAAGGCAAGTGCCTTACCCTTCTGCTATCACTCAAGCCCATGACACCGATTTTGTAAAATATATTAGTTCAAATGATGGATTAAAATGTCACCATTTACATACATTTGTCCTTGATGATGAATTAACTAGGATAAATCCTCAGATTTGATTTTAAAATGAGTATAATTAGGGGCAGGAGCAACAGCACCGAGGGTAGGGCATTTGCCTTGAGCACGGCCGACCTGGGTTCGATGCCCAGGATCACATACAGTCCCACTAGCAATGCCAGGAGTAATTCCTGAGTGCAGAGCCAGGAGTAATCCCTGAACATTGCCGGGTGTGTCCCCAAAAGAAAAAGAATGAGTATCATTATTCCTTTGTTTAGAGTGTTATGGTAATAGCAAGTTTCTAGAAGAGTTTTGTTTCTCTTCTTTTGAGGCCACATCTGGCAAAACGAGGGTGTACTCCTGGGTCTGCACTCAGGATTCATTACGGGTGATCCTGTGGATTGATCTGGGGTTGACTGCATGCAAGGCAAGTGCTCTAAACTTTGTACATTTTCTCAAGTCTGTGAGAATATTTAGTGCATTTAATATATATGACAAGTTATAGCAGTAGTTATATCTCAGGAATACATTATTATTAAAGCACAATTAAGTATAATTTAAATTAATAATAGAAGAATCACACATTATTTGGAGAACAACATTGGATGGTGAGGTCTATAGATAAGTTAAAATATTTAATAGTTTTATGCTTTGTAACTTTATAGTCAGTGGGATGATAGCTATCATCAGAGTCTGTCTATTTTTCTTGGGAAGTCTGCTCTTGGAGTATACTGTTTGCAGGCATAGTTCACTGGCTAAACCTTGATTATACATGTTGGATGCATAATGTAAAGTGTCTGAAGACACCACCAAAACTAAAAATATGGCATGACATTTTTTAAAGTTAATTCAAGGACATATGAATGCTTGTCAAGTGTTTTTAACTGCAACATTTTTAGAGAAAAAGAGCTTCAGCAAGATCTCAATACTTCAAGTAAAAGCAAGCTAATATCTTATTCAGAATTCAGGGCTGCAAGCTAACTATCTAAGCTGAAGAAAACTTTAAAGCATAATATGCCAAAAAATAGCACAGTGTTGGGGGTTTCCCAGCTATGAAGAAGGCTGCAGCAAGCACACTTGCTTAAAGTCAGCATCATATCCTTTTTCTTCAGTACAATTCTACAACCTTAAATGCCATATTATGCTGCATCCTTTTGATCACATTCTTTGCAGTTTCCTTCATTAGCTGCCTTTTTGTCTCACCTTCACAGTTCCTATACACAGAGTTTTAATAACCAAACCCTATACTTTGTTACTCTAATTCATCTCATTCTGATACTGACACCTTGAAATGACTCATCTGTTCAACCATCAATTCAGGTATCTAAATTTCTATCGTAAAAGTGTTTTTTGTCTGTTATAATTTATATAGTATTTTTTCATTTCTGTGCCTCTCTATTTCACAACTACTAATGAACTGAGCTTAACTTTGAACAAAAGAAGATACAAATAAAATTCCAAATCTTCAGAATGGACTTTGGTAGAGAACTTGTGGAATTTCCTTGATCACTTCACTTGATCACTTGAATCCCCTTCTTCATCGATTTGCTCGACTGGGCGCCAGTAACATTTCCATTGGACCCTATCACGTGCCAATGTAGCCCAGTGGCATCTGGTTGATTTAGGAATATGAAGAGCCTCAAGCCATTCCTTCAGGGACTTTACAAGGAAGTCTGAGGAACCATGTTGTAGGTGCACGGCCACGTGATCTTTTGACATCCTGTGGGATCCAGTCGGTAATGGCTCTAGTCCAGCGGTTGTCTCCAAATCACATTATATGTCCAGCCCATCTGATTTTCAATGCCTTGGCAAATGAGACAGTGTCCCTGATTCTGGAATAGTGACGGAGGTCAGAACTCTGGATTCCTTCTCTCACTTGAGTGAGGCGTGATATTCCAAGCATAGCTCTTTCAATTCCTCTCTGGGAGACCGGAATAGCATTCTCATCCTGCTTTCGTAGGGCCCAGGTCTCTGAGGCGTATGTTAATGTAGGGAGAATGGTGGAGTCAAAGAGATGTGCCCGGAGCCGGAGGTTCTTTGTCCTTTTAGCTATTTCTTCGATGTCATACAAGGCATTCCCTGCCGCTCTCTTCCTCCTGCGCAGCTCAGGTTTTAGGTCGTTCATCATGTTGATTTCTCGACCTAGGTACACATATCTGCTGCATTCAGAGATGTTTGTTCCATTGAGAGTGAATGGGACCTCAGGAACTAGTTCATTTTTCATGAACATGGTTTTCTTCAGATTCAGCTGTAGACCTATCTTTCCTCATTCTTGGTCGAAGTCAGCCAGCATTTGTGCCGCTTGGTTAATGTTTGGTGTTATTAGAACGATGTCATCAGCGGATGTGGTGTAGTTGCCGACCGTCTATCTTCACTCCCATTCCTTCCCATTCTAATTGTCGCATGATGTTCTCGAGGGTGGCACTGAAGAGTTTTGGTAAAATGGTATCACCCTGTCGAACTCCTCTTTTGACATCAATGATCACTTCTTTGTAGAATGGTGAGATCCTGGTGGAGAATCCATAATACAGCTCACAAAGCATCTTGATGTATTGGGTTTGAACACTCTGTTTGGCTAGGGCTTCGATGACTGCTTCAGTCTCCCCAGAATCAAACGCTTTCTGTAAATAAGTGAACGTGAGACAGAGTGGCATCTTGTACTCCCTACAAACCTCAATGAGCTTGGTTACTGTGTGGATATGGTCGATTGTGCTGAATCCTTTCCGGAAGCCAGCTTGCTCGCATGGTTCAGTAGAACCAGCAGGACAGTTCTACTGTTCAAGAAGGGAGACATTCAGAACATTGGCAACTATCACCCCATCTACCTGTTGTCCGTCATCTACAAGCTGTTTACCGAAGTGATCCTGAACAGGATTGGCAGAACACTAGATGAAGAACAACCATGCGAGCAAGCTGGCTTCCGGAAAGGAATTTCCTTAATTATAGTTTTTACCTCTTTCTGAGAACAGAGGAAATTTCTCCCCATCCCCTTCACAGTCATGTGACAGCATATGGCTAGTCATGATATGATGAATCATGGTCCTACTAGTCAAAAAAACTCAGTCATGAACAAAATTCCCAAATTCTTGCTTTTAAATAAAGGAACTTACAGTATTCACAGATTAGTAGTTTATCAGTTACATCAGTCCTCAGGGAATCATGCAGTGGTTCATCAAATGTACTTTGACGAGGGTCTTTTGCTGAACATTCTTGTGTTCAGATAAAGGAAGAGAATATGGTGGATCCTCCAACATCTAGCAGCCCTAAAAGATTGGTACAAATTCTTGATGAACATGGAGCATGAATTAGTTATAAACCTTAGTTTTGATATGCAGTTGGATTTGGGGGTGATTTGTTACTGCTGACTCACCTCATCCATGTTGACTAATATCTTTATTAAAAAAAAAACACTTAAAATAAGCACACAACGGACTGGAGGGTTAGCACAGAGGAACAGGTTCATGCTTTGCATGTAGTAGACCCAGGTTTAATCCCTCCACTGCATGATTCCCTGAGGACTGATGTAACTGATAAACTACTAATCCGTGAATACTGTCAAGTTCCTTTATTAAAAAGCAAGCAAGCAGACAAACAAACAAACAAACAAACAAACAAAATAGCACATAGGATTCCATCAAACAATGTGTCTGTCTCATCTGCGTAGGTAGAAACATTCACAACATTTCATTATCCAAGATACTTTGGTGTGTTAACTAGGCCTTGACCTTCTGGAGAATGATGTTGTTATGAAGAGTGGCATGCTGTTATCAAAGAAAATAGGATACCTCATGTATTTCTGAGGAAGATAACTTGGGTAACCCAGAACACTTTTGTTTCTGTTTTTTAAAAAATAGTTTTTTTATTGAAACAAATTTAGAGAGAGGTGAGGGAGAGAAAGAAGACATTCATATTTAAGAGAAAATACAGACTTCTGCAGAGGGTAAAGAGCCCCAGAAAGTTTTCGCTTTCTTATTTTTTGGTTTTGGGGCCTCACATAGTGATGCTCAATGGTTACTCCTAGCTCTTCCCAAGAATTATTCCTGGTGCCACTCTGGGGACCCTATGGGATGCCAGGGATCGAATCTGAATCAATTGTATGCAAGGCAAGAACCTTAACCATTGTACTCTCTCTTCCACCCCACCCAGAAAAATTTTAATTAAGATTTAAGTTCTCCCCTGTTACAAAATTTCTAAGGGTAGTGAATAGGTATTTTCTTCTATTCAATTTGTTTTTTGATGCCGAGTGAATGGACCAAGCTCCTCTTCCAACTGCTAGCTCCAAAACTCCATTTAATATATATCGTCCTCAGCAAGAGAACATATCAGATATTAAACTGATAAGAACATGTACTACACTTGATCTTAGTCAAAAGGCCAAGAAGAGAGTTAATTCTTTTGTTTGTAAAAATTGCCTGAGGCAATAAGAATGGTAACTTGCATTTGATTCCATTGTATTCAAATAAGTTCATTTCATTCCAGATACTTTCAATAAGTAATTTATTACTTAAAATTCTTAAATAGTGGATAAATGCACATCGTACCTTAAATGATTTCCAATAAAAAGACAATCACTCTACTAAACTAAATATCCACAATTATCTTCATAGATTGCTCTCTTTGCCATGAAATATATTCAGTTCTGTATCACTTATCTTGTATTACTGTATCACTTATCTTGCCATTGTTCATCAATTTGCTCGAGAGGGTGGCAGTAACATTTTTATTTATTGGGAATGAGGTCCATTATTGTTACTATTTTTGGCATATCAAATACACTGCAGGTAGCTTGCCAGGCTCTGCTATGGCTCTGGATATCTCCCAGGGGGCCCAGTCAGCTGTCATGCTAGAAGCATTCTTGTCTCCTTCCTTTTCTCCCCAGTGGATAGAGTAATTTCTGACAGAACAGGTCTTCAGGTCCACAGAGTACTGTAAGAGGGCAGTGGGGTTCATGAAACGGTCCAGAATGGGGTTAGGGCTTAGGCTGGGGTTTAGGTTTATGGGCTAATATGATCTTTTTCTGTTCTTGCATTGACCATCTGAATTTCTGGAACATGGTTGGTTTCTACTAATTTGATGTAATGCTCACCACAGGAAGAGTTGATAGTAGTCTGTCCCGTGTGTCAGTGTCTCTAGATCACAGCCAACACTTCCGGAGCAGTTCATAGGAGGGTTCACTGGGTCTCCTGGAAGGGACAGAGGTGGGGGAGAGGGACCCTAGCTCCATATTCACAGAAGCCCGGAGACTTTATCTGCTGAGACTCGTGTACCTGGGCTTCAAATCGGCTTCTCTGATGAACTGTGGAATCCAGATGTTGAAAATGGCTGCCATTATGGTATGAGGGTTTCCTCTGGCTTCTTCTGAGGCTCTACTGGGGTAGCGGGTCAGGGCCAGAACCCACCCTCCCTCCTGGACACCTCATGAGCAGCCAAGCATGGGAAGAGACAATACAAAGGCTCAATTCTGTACATCGGTTTAATTCTGGAATTGGTGGGTTACTATGAAGACGTTTTCTTTTTTTTGTTCAACATCATGTATGCATATTTCCTCCTCTAAATCATGTAAGAAATTGCTTGTCACTGTCACTGTCTTCCCGTTCATCATCGATTTGCTCGAGCGGGCCCCAGTAACATCTCCATATGTCCTGTCTCATGCTAGTAGAGCCAAAGGCATCTGCTTGCTCCAGGAACATAAAGACCCTCAATCCATTCCAGAATGAGGTCTATAATTGTTACTGGTATTTGGCATATATCAAATACAACACGGGTAGCTTGCCAGGCTCTGCTGTTCAGGTAGCATACTCTTATAGGCATCTCTAAGTCCAGCATTTACTGATGAACGCGGGCGCTTGCGGCCGCGGAACTGGGCGCTGATAGGCTGGTCTGCTGGGTGGAGGTCTGAAGAGAGAGAAGTCCGGATGTGGAAAATGGAGGCCCTCATGGAGTGGGGTTTCGTCTGGCTTGTTGTGAGGCTCTGCTGGAATGGTGGGCAAGGGCTAGAACCCACCATCCCTCCCGGGCGCCTCGTGAGTGGCTGGTCACAGGGAGAGCCAGTAGCAGCTCTGCCCCATGTCTGCGAGTCTCTGGACCGGCATACCTGAGCCGGATTTAAGAAAGACTGCTGCAGGGTGGAACTCGATGAGCCGGGCGCTGATAGGCTGGTCTGCTGGGTGGAGGTCTGATGAGAGAGAAGTCCGGATGTGGAAAATGGAGGCCCTCATGGAGTGGGTGGTCGTCTGGCTTGTTGCGAGGCTCTGCTGGGGTGGTGGGCCAGGGCTAGAACCCACCATCCCTCCCAGGCACCTCGTGAGCGGCTGGTCACAGGGAGAGCCAGTAGCAGCTCTGCCCCATGTCTGCGAGTGAGAAATTGCTTATCTGGGAAATAATTTTTCGCTATCTTTATGAAGTCTCTTAAGTGCTGTATTTGGATTTCTAAGAAGTGCTCTTATTAATTCATTATTCAAGTTGTCATGTCTTGATTCAACTGCTCAATTGGTTGCGTATTTGTTTTGAATGATCTGCTTTGGGTGAATGCAAATTTCTAGTTTGGCTTACCAGAGTCAGATCTGTACTAAAACATGTCAATCATTAAAGTGAGGAAGTCATCATAAAACCCAGAGAGCCTCACTTCCCAGTACACTTGCTAGAGAAGCCAGCAGTTATCTGCCTTTTGTCAAAATACCCCAATAAAGCTTTCCCAATGCCACTGATTCTTAGTTCTCCAGAATTGTAAGTAGTTGCTTCAAGCCTTCCTATGGCTAGGAGCACTGAACACACGCTGAGAATGTTCATGTTTATTCCCTCATTGCAGGCTCATTTTCCTAGCTGTTCTTGACTCTGGTCATCCACAAGATTGAACTTATTGCATGTTGCAAAGCAGAGAAAGTAAGTGGATTGTGATAAGTTTCAGGCAGATCAGGGATGGGGTGATAAATGTGAATTAGGAAAAGACACGGTCTGAAATCCAACTGAGTACAAAATAGTGAAGGTCTTTGAAATATAAAGCTCATCTGAATTGTCCAGCCTGTAAGATGTAGCCAACCAGAAATTTTCTTCAAGTAAAATGTGAAACCTTTATTAATCTTTGTCAGGAAGTAACATAAAGCTGTTGTCATTCATTTTAATTAATATTTCATTTTTCTGATACTTTGTAATTTGATGGATTTTGACATTACTTTGTGTTTTTTTCTGAAGTTGTCATTGCTTGCAAATGCAACTGTTAACCTGGAAGCTTTTACTATGTGATGCTTCTCCTGGTTAGCATCCATTTATTGTGACAGCTGTGCCTTCAGCCTCTAAACTCTGTACAGCTTCTTAGAGCACCAGCCACACAGAGCAAGACTACTGTTTGCAAACTATGTAGTTGTCTTTATATTGTTTAAAGGCATGGAAATCAGCATTTTTAAATGCCTTTTTTTTTTTTTTTTGCTTTTTGGGTCACACCCAGCAGTGCTCAGGGGTTTCTCCTGGCTCTGCATTCAGGAATTACTCCTGACACTGAGTGGGAACCATATGGGGTGCCAGGGATCGAACCCAGGTAGGCCGCATGCAGGACAAACACCTTACCCGCCGGACTATCACTCCAGTCCCTTAAATGCCATCTTTAAATGACAAGATCAGTTTGCTTTCTTCCTTTGAATTTGTTCATTCTAGTCTTATATTCATACCAAGTTAGTGTTTCTCAAACTCTTGCATTTGAAACTGTCTTTGTCATGTATATGTCTGATATGAACTCTATACTTATGTTTATTCTCTTATAAAATGCCATTGAAGGACTATTAACCGACTTGTCATGAGTAAAGTCATATATATTAATACTTTAAAAGATTAAAAATTTAAAGTACACACTAGCCCATTTTTTTGATCATCATATGAAATGAAACATCTGATAAAATTGTAATACCTTGAAGGATTCTCATCCTGTTTTCATAGGGTCCAGGTCTCTGAGGCATATGTTAATGCAGGAAGAACGGTGGAGTCAAAGAGATGTGCTTGGAGCTAGGAGTTCTTTGTCCTTTTTAGCTATTTTTATTAATGCTCTTGAAGGCATTATATGCCGCTCTCTTCCTCCTACACAGCTCAGGTTTTAGGACATTCATTATGTTGAGTTCTCGACCTAGGTACACATAACTGCTGCATTCAGAGATGTTTGTTCCATTGAGTGAATAGAGACTCTGGAACTAGTTCATTTTTCATGAACATTGTGTTGTTGAGATTCAGCTGTAGACCTATCTTTCCACATTGTCGGTCCAGGTCAGCCAGCATTTGTGCTGCTTGTCTAATATTTGGTGTTATTAGAGCGATGTCATCAGCGAAGTGGAAGTAGTGTAGTTGCCGACTGTCTATCTTCACTCCCTTTCCTTCCCTTTCTAATTTGCACATGATGTTCTCAAGAATGATGCTGAAGAGTTTCAGTGAAATGGTATTATCCTGCTGAACTCCTCTTTTTGACATCAATGATCACTTCCTTGTAGAATGGTGAGATCCTGGTGGTGAATCCGTAGTACAGCTCATGAAGAATCTTGATGTATTTGAAAACCCTGTTTGGCTAGGGCTTTGATGACCACTTCTGTCTCAACAGAATCTGCCATGGAGCAGGGCTGGGGAAGGGGAGGGAACCGGGGATGTTGGTGGTGGGAGATGGGCACTGGTGGAGGGACGGGTGCTGAAACACTGTATGACCAAAACCCAAACATGAACTTTTTAATTGTATATCTTTTTTATTTGTATATCTCACGGTGGTATAATAAAATACTTAAAAAAAAAACAAAGGCTTTCTTTAAATCAATGAACGTGAGACAGAACGTGAGGTTTGTTGAACTCCCTACAAACCTCAATGAGCTTGGCTACCATGTGGATATGGTCGATTGTGCTGAATCCTTTTCGGAAGCCAGCTTGCTTGTATGGTTGTCCTTCATCTAATGTTCTGCTGATCCTGTTCAGGATGACTTGAGTGAACAGCTTGTAGATGACGGAAAACAGGCAGATGAGGTGATAGTTGCCAATGTCGTGGATGTCTTCCTTCTTGAGCAGTAGAACTGTCCTGCTGGCTTTCCATCGGGAGGGCACCTTGCATTCAGACAGGTGTGAATAGCGTGTAAAGAGCTGAGCCAGTGTATTGATGAGTACTGATGGCAGATTCTTCAGGTGATTGGGTCTGACTCTGTCTGTGCCAGGTGCTGTTCACTTCTTTACTGATGAAATGGCATGTTCGATTTCAGAAGGGAGAACTTTGGGAACAGCATATCTATTCTGCAGAATTTGGTATGTGGGTATGTGGACATGGGTTTCAAAGAGATCTGAGTAGAAGTCATGGATAATCTTCTCCATTGCCTTTCTGGAACATGTGATAGCTCCACCAGAACATTGGAGGGTAGTCATCTTGGTCTTATATTGGCGAAGGACGGGGGGCGTTACGAATGCTTTTCTCACCAGGTGCATGGGCCAATATTTCTGCCCTTCTCTCTTTGAGGAATTCCTTTATTGCTTCTTGGCACTGCTTTGCCAGCTTGGACATTAGCATTTGGTTGCCTGAGGCTCACGCCTTTCCACATTGGCAAATGAGTTCAAGAGTTTTTGAAGACAGGTGTCCTTTTGTGTCTTTCTCTCTCTCAGCGTTCTTCGCACAATCATGGAGGTGCTGAACTAGTCGTTGTATTCTTCATCGATATCATCAATGATGGCATCTTCCCATGTTGCTGCAACAGTGCCAAAGAGTTCCCAGTTGGTGTTCATTCTGGGAGTTCTCTTCTTAAACTTTGTAGACTTTTCTCCCTGTTGCATGAAGTAGAATTTTGCACGAAGGAGTTGGTGGTCCAATTGTGTTTGGAATTTTGTGACCCGAGCGCTATTCGAGTCTCCCAAAGAGGAATCAAAAGAGCTATGTTTGGAATATCACGTCTCACTCAAGTGAGAGATGGAATCCGGAGTTCGACCTCCATCAGTGATCGAGAGTCCGGAAGGCTGTCTCTTTTGCCAAGGCATCGGAAATCAGATATACTGGACATGTAATGCAACTAGGAAATGACCACTGGACTTGAGCTCTTACCGACTGAATTCCATGGGTTGTCAAAAGATCACATGGCCATCCACTTACAAGATGGTCAGCCTTCTTCATCAAGACCCTGAACGAACAGTTCGAGGCTTTTCGTATTCCTGGAGCAAGCAGATGCCATTGGGCTACACTGGCACGTGATAGGGTCAAATGGAAATATTACTGGTGCCTGCTCGAGAAAATTGATGAATAATGGGATGTCAAGTGATCAAGTGACCTTGAAGGATTGTTATTATTATCCAGAGTCACTACCCTAGAATTCTCCTGAATTATTGCAGATGAAATTAAATAGCTTTATTATTATAACAGAAAGCCTAGATGTTCAAAGACATGGGAGGTCACTTGTCACTTTTCTTCCCATTGTTCATCGATTTTCTCGAGCCAGTGCAGTAATGTCTCCACTCATTGGAAATCAGGTCCATTATTGTTACTGTTTTTGCCATATTGAATACACCACGGGTAGCTTGCCAAGCTCTGTTGTGGCTCTGGGTTCATCGCAGTGAGCCCAGTCTTTTTCTATGTCAGACCATCAACCATACAGGGCCGAGGGGCAGAGTCCTGGGGTGTAGGCAAGCATGTCTCCTGTCTGCCACCTGCTGGCGCAGCCACACCTGTAACAGCTCAAGAGACAGGATGAGAGTTATACTTCTCATTTATGGATATCAATCTAGTTTTCTTTTCCAGCATTATTATCTTCTATTTGAAGATTTTAAAGGGAAATACCACAAGGTTAAGTGACTTTCTTATAGCAAACAATTAATCTGTTGCAGGGGTCAACAGGAAACTTCCCAAGGAATAGTCTGGATTTTCTAATCAGTAGACATGATTCCTATGTGTAGAGTAGCTTGATATGAAAACACTACAGGGGGAGCTAAATAAATAAAACCTGAGCTCTATGTGGCCAAGCTGCTTATTTGTTTTCTGGAAGACAACCCAAGACAAAAGATTCCCTATGTTCAGCAGAAAGAGGCAAATTTTCTCGTCTATCTTGAGAATGCATATGCTTATTGCTACCTGCATTCAAAGACATATACTCTTTCTACGCAAATGTACTCCAACTCAGAACTACTACCACATACGGCTCTGCCTTCATGAACTGCTCCATTTTTGATGTGTGAACTTTTAAAGCTATGAGGAAAAAACTTTATTTAACATCAAAAATTCAAAGAATTCTATAATCTTTATCGTGTGGAGCCAGTGAGATAGTACAGCAGATAGGGCACTTGTCCTGAATGTGGCTAATCTGGGTTTGATGCCTGGAACCACACACAGTTCCCAAGCTGTCCAGGAATCATCCTGGGTCAGAGATAGGAGTATGCCATGAGCACGGAACCAGGGGTGACCCAAAATGCCACCCCCTAAAAAAAACCAACTTAATTGTGTGCTCACTCCTGTGAGGAAAATAATGAGGCAAGACTTCAGATGGACAGAGAGCTCTTCCTCCTGACCACTACGTAGTGGAACATAGAAGTCAGTAGGTAGTAACTGAAGCAAACTGAAGTAGCAAGGAGAGGAGATGAAGATATTTTGGAAAGGGGAAAGGGCAGTTTAAAAGAGGCAATTTAAGAAGTATGTATACAAAGAAATCTTGGTTCACTCATAAAATGCCATTTAAAGGCACTCCCTTTATAAGACCACAGACCTGTGATAAACTATTTTTACAGTGTTAGGAATCTAAGATGTGACTCAGCATTGTACTGCAAGCTTTTCACATGTGAAGTCTTTGGAAAAAAGCAAAAAGCCTAGAAAAAATAGCAAAACAATTAAGAATATTTAGAAACAACATCATCCTCTCAGAAGACTTTGAGTAAAAGAAAGAAAATAAATGTTATTAGGGTGAAAGACTACTGATGATAATATTAACTAAGCCCACTTTATTTTCATCAAAGTTGGTGCATCTTTGCAGTTGAATATTTTGGAATTATAAACACAACCAATATTCAATGCTTGCCATTGATGCTACCTACTCAAGAGAGCCTATAACCATTCTTAATGTTTCTGATGGGATCTTTATTAGATAAAATGGGTCACTGATGCCAGCCTATGCTGTACCAGTCTAGTCTCCAGTTTCTCATAGCACCCCTGGGCATACTCTCCCATAGTACTTGCCATGTTATGCTATCATATCAAAGGGACCATTCTGTTTCTCTCCTTTCACAGTGGCAAAGACCATGACTTGTGTATAGTCTAAAACAAAGATCCAAAGACAGTTCAACTAAAGAGTCAACTTACCCTTCCCAAGGAAAGATGCATTTTACTAAAAATATGATGACTTGAGTTAAATATTAAGAACTTGAGCTCTTATTGTTTTATTATATATTGATATTTTAATGAATGAAATGAAATGTGTATATGCTGAGAGTATGATCACTCTGACAAATCAGGATGAATCAATTGAAACAGTATGCAAATTTTCTTTTTTTTTTTTTTTTTTTTTGCTTTTTTGGGTCACACCCGGCAATGCTCAGGGGTTTCTCCTGGCTCTGCACTCAGGAATCACTCCTGGCGGCGCTCGGGGGGACCATATGGGATGCCGGGATCGAACCCAGGCCGGCATGAGCCGGCGCGTGCAAGGCAAACGCCCTACCCGCTGGGCTATCACTCCAGCCCCCAGTATGCAAATTTTCACTTAAAAATAAATCCCTTTCATGATCTGAGAGAGACCCAAGTTCTATGAACAGATGACTGGTTGGAGAAACTGTGGCATAACACAATGGAATGTTTTCACAAATTGGAAAATTATGTGACTATAAAAAAAAGATGAGATCATTCTACCTATTGCTATGTGGGTAGAACGAAAGGGTATTATGCTGAGTGAGTGAAGTTATAGCGATCCAGGAGAGGGACAGATACAGAATGATCTCTCTCATATATGTGCTATCAGTAGGAGAAAACAAGTGGTCAAAGACAACAGAACCTGAGAATTGGCATCACGGTATATTAGTAAGCTCTGTAAGTGGTTGGTGAGCATAGCTATCTTCCAGAATCTAAGAGCTGGTCTATAATCCTGATCTTACCAATCACCAGGGCTAGGGAGTGATGGGAGTAAATCCTAAGATAATGGTGGAGGAAAACAGACACTCTGAGCGAGGGTGTGGTATTAGAACATTGTTTGCATGCAACTCTATAATTAACAATATTGCAAATCACATTACCTCAATAATATGGAGGAAAAATCCAAATAAGATTATTCATAGACGATCCAAAGTGGTGAACAAATGAAGATTTGGAGGAGAATGGGTGTCCCTGGATATACATGAGAAGTCTGTCCTTTCTCTATTCTTTACCCCTATGCATCTCTTCATCTAGCTGTTCCTGAGTAATTTCCCTTATAATAAATAGGTGATCCTTCTGAGTATGGATTACCTGAGTTTAGTATGCCACGTTAGTAAATTATTTGAGCATGAAGAGGGAGGGTCCTGGGAAGTTATGATTTTTCTCCAATCAGTAGACTAACCCCTTCATCTGGAGGGTTTAACTAACACTCTCTTTATGTAGATAATCAGAATTAATTATACTGTTTTGGATACTCTGCTGGTGTCTAAGGATTGTGGGTTGGTATGGAAGGCCTATCCATACTTTGGGAAATTAAACCCAAAGAAATTTTGCCAATGCACTTACCATTCCAGATATGCAGTGCCATACAGAATGGGCTGAGTGGAAGCTCATGTCTATCCTAACTTTTGAATCTTTTTTGAATGGATACTTTCCGAGTTAACCAATTAGCAGGTTGGATCAGCATGAGCAGTCAATCAGTACACTGCTTCCAAAATCCAAATACTTAAATATGATATGTAGGCTTATTTCATAAATGATGACCTGGCATGTCTCAGAACATTGGACTGCTAAAACTGACACCAGTATAACAGGACTCTGAGATTTTGTGAAGTTTAATTTTAACACCAAACACACAAATGTCTGATTAAGACCTTATAATAATATTAATTTTCTTTTATTAATACTTATTATTTTCTTTTTTAATTTTTTCTTTTAATCTGAAGCAACATGGCTTACAGCACTGTGCATAAAGGCTAGCATGCCCACACATTCATTCTACTTTACTTCCGTATTGTCTTCGTGTCACCTTCCATTTGTCTGCTGCCCCCTGTCCTTCCAAAATTCAGATGTCGATGAGTTTTCAGATTCTGTTGCCTTTGGCCATTTGTTTTCTTCTGTAGTATGTTTATTTATAGCCCATACTCACAAAGATCTTTCTGTATCTGTCCCTATTTTTCTGTCTGACGTTACTTAGCCTAACATCCTCCAGTTCCATCCACATAATGGCAGATTGCTTGATTTATTTTTTTTTAGTTTTTCCAATAACTCAGTAGTATTTCACTTTGTAAATATATTTGTTTCTTTATATAGTTATTTATTCTTGGACAGTTAGGGTTGTTTACAGATTTTGGCTATTATGAATAGTGCAACTAT